>BRZM01002286.1:0-14042 GCA_033238685.1 Lates japonicus
TAGCACCACATTTTTTGACATATGCTCCCCTGACATGCTTGCCTCTTCTCAAGCCTTTTCAGTTAATACATTGAATGTTCATCTCCCCAAGGGGTTTTGCCTCCATAAACTACAGTGGAAAACCCCATCTCTTCTACTTGTGTTTTTGAAACAGGGGTGTTTTTCTCACTTGCCACAGCTAACACAACAACACTCCTAATTGTTGTGTGATATTGATTTGACATGGTCATGACCCACTGACTAGACACTTTACATTGCACACAGCTTGATCTAAATAAGCTGATCGTTCTGGCTGCTATTCAGCTTATTGTAGCTTTACAGCCTCAGCTGAATGACTCTAACATAATACTCCACAGATCAGAAAACAGAAGCTCTGGATGGGAAAAAAATCTGTACTTTGGAAGAGATCCTAGTGTGGCACGAATGTTAGAATACATCCCCCTGGTGGGCGTTCTAAGTTACAGGCAACCTTTCAGTATTTCATTGTCAGGATGTACCATGTCAGTGCAGAGGGGGGTAGAGCTGGAGTTGCCATGGTGAGTCTGCCCATGGAGTGAAATATATCTGCCTAATGACGTGAACATGCTTTGGCTGCGTGTTTACTAGGAAGACACCTGTCACATCAGTCCAGACACAAATAACATGAGCAATAACGCATGCAGGTGGAGGCAATAAATGTGTGCTTGTGTGAGTGTATGTGTGTGCGCATGACCTCTCTTAAAAGACACACACAACAGTAAAACAGCTGCTTGTATCTGGGTTGTATTTTGACACTCTGAATGTTTTATAAATTTTTGCTCTGCATGACTGACCCACAGACCCTGAGTCTCAGAGGAAACGGACCGTGCAGAATGTCCTTGACCTCCGCCAGAATTTGGAGGATACCATGTCAAGTCTGCGGGGCTCCCAGCTTAGCCATAGGTGAGTGCACTGTATCTGTGTTTTAGAATTTTGTAAAAATTCATAATGGTGTGTTCTACACCACTGGCTAATAACACATCTAAAGTGAGGACAGTACATGTTCTGTTGATAAAATCATAAGGTAAAACTGTAAGCCAAATTCTACCTATGGTTTAAACTGAAAGGAAGGACACTCTTATGTGAACCAGCTTGTTGGATCGATACATAACACAATCATGTGTAAACAGTTGTGCTGCGGCCGCTTGGAGAGATGCCACCTGGTGAACATCTGGCTTCCATCCTTCTTAAATAGCCCGTCTCTTTTTCTTGGTCGTGACTTCATTCTAGGAATCTCTGTGTTTGGCTCTCACAGGCAAAGGCCCAGGCATTAATTTGCTCTAACAACCACAACATAACAAGACACTGGTGGAGAACAGGTCTTTATTTCATTTGGACTTTAAACTTAGGATGTGAAATCCTTTGTAACAAAAACCCAAACATACGAAATAACATTTTGCTTATGTCTTTTTAAACTTTCATTAATGAGTGTTTCTGTGTTAACACCAAATTGATTGTCTAATTTGCAGTAGTCACTCACACTGCCAATATCATGGACATTATAACCCATTTCTGAAGCTCTGTGAAGCTTTTCAACCTCTTGTAACTCACTTGAAGTGTGGTTGAGTCAAAGCTGTTCTCATGCACCACTTTAGGAAGCTGTTACTAGTGAAAAAAACACTTATTTAAACAATTATAAGCTCCCATCCAGCAGCATCAAAAAGCTGACACACTGGTGAAAACGTCACCACCAAAAAACGTCAGCATGTTTTTACTAAATCATAGCTAAAACTCCAATAAAATGCTAACATTTGTTAGGTGCCCAGAAACACAACCTCAAGTAAATGCTAATGCTGTTCTTAGTCTACTTGATGTATAATTAGGCTCTTCTTGATTAAACAAGATATACGTGTTTTGATTCTTTCATTACCTGATCGTGTCTGATGATATAAAGCCATTTATTTGACTGAACAGTTTTCTCACGCTGCTGTCAAATGAACTTCAAGCCATTTCATTTCAAATGATACATTAAATAACTTATAGATCAAATTAATGGATGTTATCAGTTACTGTTTGTACATACCTAACATGGGCCAGACCACGTTAATGGATGACGAGTCTTGTCACTCTCAGCAGTATAGTAGTTATCTCGATAGATTATTTGATCATTTTTGTCAGTGATTCAGATGTCTTTTAAATAAGCTACTATATCAGTCATCCACAACGGTAAAAATTCTCACTCTGTAACTTTCAGTATTGGAGTTGCACCACTTAGCCTCCATATTGATGAATTATCCATCAACAATGGATAAAAATACTCCCATGGTCGTAGCTATTGCAATATTTATTTGGGTGAGTTTGTACATCTAGTTATGTAATCAGCAGACACAGAAGATGCTCCCAGCCATTTGGAGGACATTTCTAACCCTGACCCATTTACAAGGGCGAATAGACTCTGACATACACTATCGAGTAACGACTAATGGTAGGAAGTTTATTACGATTTGCAGCAGCTTTTTTTGGATGTGGTCATATAAAGTGGAGCTCCTCGGTCAGAGAATGATATTGTCTGATGAGCGTGAATATATTGCTCAGAGAGACAGATGCCATGTTAAGATAGAGATATAAGGGTCATTCTTCTCTTTGTTTTTGTGTTCTGAGATGCCACATTTCTAGCTTTAGTCCCTGAAGACAATACAGCATAACTGCTGTATCTAGGTCAACAGCAACTCAGTGCCACTGTGGGTTTCTTTGAAGGACTTCTGACAGAGAAAGAAAAATGTTTTTCCTTGGTTCTCTGGTGTCATCCTTTACACTATTGTAGATATAATGATTTTGTGTGTCATTCTGGTCAAGACTGTCAAATAAATGCCTTGAATATATAAAGGTAATACACTGACCCCTCGCCCATGTGTCTTTCCAGCTGTCTGGAAAGCAGTAATGTGGGCTATGACAGTGATGAGACCAATGCTCGCAGCATATCTAGCCTGTCCAACCGCTCTTCACCTCTCTCCTGGCGCCATGGCCAGTCCAGCCCCCGTCTCCAGGCAGGTGACGCCCCATCTGCCACAGGTGGGGGATACCAGGGGAGTAAGACTGGCCCCCAGTATACCGCTCATACCATGCCCGCTCGCTGCTCCAGCCGACTCAGCAGCACGTCTCGCATCGAGCTCATCGAAGGGCTGGACGTGGACGACACCGATCTCAAGTCTGGTTACCTGAGTGACAGTGACCTTCTAGGAAAGAGCCTGCCTGATGACGATGACGACAACCTGGCAAACGGGTAAGAGTATCTGAAGATAAGCACAGGTTTGAACCTCTTGTTGCCATGACAACATGAACCAATTAGTGACTGCAGACTGCTAGACACTGGTTTGTCTTTTTGGGCTCTACCTTGTGGCTATGAAAAGGTCAGCTAGGAGTTGTTGTCAAATCGCATTTAACTCACAGGAGTCAATAACCTCATAGGCCTCTTGTTGTAATTGCTGGACATTGCTCCACGCCACATCTCATGATATAAATAGGACACATAGATCTATGCATTTTAACATTCAGCAGCACTGCCAAAGACTTTCTGTAGGGAAACTTTTCGCGCAGACATGGTGTTTTTTCTGTTTTGTGTCAATATCTGACAATTTGCACTTGGTAGACCTATCAAAGAGCTTTCATCAGCAGTCTCTGCAGACACACTTTTCTTTCTTGCACTTTAAGGATTTCTCAAAGTGTTCATGACATTGTCTGAGGCTGCTTTTGCTGAGGAGAGAACTTAACAGGTGGTTACACAATAAATGCTCCCTCACCTCTGACTGGTATAATCACAAGACATCAAGAATCAACAGCATCTGAATCTTGACTTTGTCAACAGAAGCAACAAATAGTTTAGATAGCACATGCAACAATTATTTTGGAATGCAACATCTTACAGTTGCTCTCTTTTGCTCTTTGTCTTCCTTCTCTTTGCAGTCACCCTTGCTATCCTCCTCTCACATCCTCTGTGTGCCTTTATCTAATTCCTTCTCCCAAGTTGACAACTGACTGTGAGAGTCAGAGAGAGGGAGAGAGAAAGAATCCAGGACAGTTCTCCAGTGTGGTTTAGCAGCTTTATCACTGTTGCACATGCAGTGGGATTTAAGCTCAGCCTCTGGAGCGCTCACTAGGCCCTGCAAGCCAGGTCACGTTCTTACTACAGAGTGCATTAAGGAGAAAAAAAAGAGGACACATTTGAGATAAGTAGAAATTAGAGCAAAGAAGAAAAAAGTGTTAAATTGAAGTGGGTCAGTTTAAAAGGAGGACTGCAAAATTTGGAACTGAGGTGAATCAGGATGACACGATAAGACTGACACTAGAATGATTTAAATTAAAAAGCGAGACATTCTATTAAATTAGAATTGACGACTAGCTCCATGTGTAAAGGTTTGGCATTTTGGGAGGAGTGAGGTGAAAGAGATCAGACAGCAGAACCCTGATAAGGTTTGGATTAAACAGGGATTATGTCATATGGGTCCATTCCTCACAGTAACATCCATGCACTCGAAATCCACTTAAATCTGTCGTGTATTTTGTCCTGTCCCTTGCTGCATCAGCTTTGCTGTGGTGATTCAGATTTATGCGAGAGGTGAACTTGGGGACTCGCCTCTGCTTTATAACACCACAGGCACCAAAGATGCTAATCATTTTACGTAACTGCTTTTTAGAAATGCTTCATCATGCTCAGTGGTTGGCCAATGATGTCAGCAGTCCCCAGACATACTGTCAAGGTGACTGTGAGACACCCTGATGGGTACAACTGTTCCCTATACTAGATTATTACCATTAACACCAAGAGGATAATGGGTGTGTTTGGATGCAAACATGCTATGGAAATGTCTTTTTTCTGTGTGTTATCATGAGAGTAATAATAGGCTAGTGTGGCTGCCAAAATGCATCAAGATATGGAAATACTGTACTGCTATTTTCGCTCTGACCTTGAATGGGTTGCATGCTGGGAAGATAGAACTGATTTCCAAGTATTACTGGTCTGTATTTGCATCAGTTTCAATGGAAAGTATCCCTGATTCTCCTGCAGGAATACTGGAATTCTCTGTCATGAGTTAATCCTGCCTCATAAATATACCAACAACCTTCGGTGTAAATGACTAGCTAATCTGTTTTTTTAAGCAGGCGCAACAGCACATGCTCTGATCTGCTTCTTATAGTATCCTCTTGCAAAGTCTGTGATACATTTCTACTGTACATCCCCCGTCACACACTCACAGCTCAGCTCATTGAGAACCATTAGCTACCAGCTCTTGAAAATAGATCAGGCTCCTCCTGCGTAACCATGGAAACCAGCTGGAAATCGACTGTAAGGAGAGGTGCAATTTGTGCTGCCTTTTACTAAAGCCCCAGTTTTACATTTTCATACATTTCATTGATTTGAAATTAGCTCTATTATAATGAACTGTTTCTGAATAGTAGAGTGGGGCTTAGATCATGTATAACCACTGTACTGTATAATGTTTTTTGGGAAGAGACTGTGAAATAATAAACAAAAGACATGTTGTTGATCAACCCTTTTTATATGAGACAGTGGAGCAAAATGGAACTGCAGCACATCACTGGATGTCTAATGGATATTGATTAAGCCACACCAGGCATCACTGGCTAGCTAAGGCTGAATGTATACTCGCTGACAGTAATCACTGCTTACTGTGTGTCTGCCTCATCAATAATCTGACACCACATACATCCCAATCTCCTCATGGGCTCCAACTTTCCATCAGAGAGGAATAGTTACATCTTTACAGCAATGCACATCTTAGGAAAGATGAACACACAGCTCTGACATACTGTATTATGGCCTTCTAAAGTTGTTATTGCCGCTGTGTTTTGCCCCAAATTTGCCCATTTACACACAACAGAAATAGAACAATATTTATCGTTCTTGCGCACTAGTGGACAGACAAAACAACAAAATGGGCTGAGAAATACACTACCACTATCATATCACCAGCTCATGAAGTTGTTGGCAAACAATTGGCTACTTTCATATCCAGCAGACATGTACGCCTGTAAAATCTTAACTCAATCAAATACAACAGCTCAACCCTTGCTTTATGTACAGCGGTTGCTATTTTTATGGTCAGTCAGTGCACATCTTCCAAGTGTCAGCAGTTGCTGATATGGAAATATAAAGCAGTGTTTACTTTTAGTCACAACTGAAATTGCCATACTTACGTAAAGTTGAATATTACAATTATTCATAATTTCCCATCTCCCTCAGTAGACTTTGTGTCTGCGTGAAATATTGGCCGGGATTTAATGAAACAAGAGTTTTTGCTCATTTCACTAAATTTTATGAGACTGAGTACCACCACTCAGTGAGTAAATGACTGTGTTTCATGTCTCAGAGGAGTGTTGATATGGCTTCCTATTTAGCCCTGACTACGTCTGACCACGTCAAGAATCATAACTGTTTCCTGTGGTTACATTCTTCACACTATATTGGCAAAGTTCAACCATCACTCATATGATATCATCCTACTGCAAGCCGTATTTAAAATGCTGGTTTATGAGTAGAGCAGTAATCACATTATATTATTGGTGTATGGTTGGTTTTTCCATATCTGGCATATAAATTATGACTACTATTCAGCATTCAGTGTCATTTCAGTGGTGTTCGGTCAATTATGGTTGATGTTTTACAGGCACTCAGCTGTAGTATATGTAAGCAGTTTGGTCCAGGTTAACTTTTCATGTCTAATACAGATGTTCACTGGGAAAATTACTTGTTTTTTCCATAATGTCATTTAGTTTGATGGGATGAATGCAAGCTCTAATGTTTGTAACAGAACACAACAATTTCACCGGAGGCCACTCTGCCTGAACATGATTATTGTACCTGACAGATTTACGTATTATCTTGGCAGATTAACAGTTTGAAAACCTTAAATTGGAAGATTTCAGTGAAAAAAGGAAAATATCTTTCAGCATTTGGTTTGGCTCCAAACTCTTTGGCTGACTGAGGAGGGAAGCAGTGAAAGGCGCATAGATGCAATGCAGCGGTATTGATGAGTGCAATGCCTCATAGAAAGCTGAGGTCCTGCCCTACTTTCAGGCTGGCTTTTGACTTAGTTTTATACTATACTCGAATACCAAGGTAATCCATAATGTGTCGGATTTTGATAAATCCAAATTGGCTGGCAATTAAGTTTGACTAATATTATTTTTGAAGCTCACTTGTAATTTAAATCACTAGATTTATAAAGTTGCTCAGTTGACCACTTGGGGCAGCACAACATTCTGTAATCACATTGACATACAGTTGTGTTCAAAATAATAGCAGTGTTTTTTAAAATAGTAAAGGTCAAAATCCTTATAATTATTAATAATATTTTTTATTTCCATTCATTGGGAACACTGCATATTATATTTTACATCAAAACATGAAGAAAATGAAGAAGAAGAAATGAAAAATGTATCAATATTTTAATTACTTTACAGAAAATGAAGGAAAAAATTATATTGGGCTGTTCAAAAAAAATAGCAGTGTCTGCATTTTCATTACAAACTCAAATATTTACTCAATAAGCTGAAAAAAACTTTAGATTTAGCATTCCTGTGAATCCATAAACTAATAGTTGGCGCCTTTTGTTTTGAGAACTGCTTCACATCTGTGCCGCGTAGATCCAACCAACTTCTGGCACCTGTAAACAGGTATTCCAACTTGGATGATTTGACCTTCACAATTCCTCATTCTTGGTTTCCTCAAACAACATTTTATTCACCCCACAAGTTTTCTATTGGATTAAGGTCCGGGGATTGGGCTGGTCACTCCATAACCTTAATTTTGTTGGTCTGGAACCAAGATGCTGCTCGCTTACTGGTGTGTTTGGGGTCATTGTCTTGTTGAAACACCCATTTCAAGGGCATTTCCTCTTCAGCATAAGGCAGCATGACCTCTTCAAGTATTTTGATATAAGCAAATTGATCCATGATCCCTGGTATGCGATAAATAGGCCCGACACCATAGTAAGAGAAACAGCCCCATATCATGATGCTTGCACCACCATGCTTCATGGTCTTCAGAGTGTACTGTGGCTTGAATTCAGTGTTTGGGGGTTGTCTGACAAACTGTTTGCGGCCCTTGGACCCAAAAAGAACAATCTTACTTTCATCAGTCCACAAAACGTTTCTCCATTTCTCTTTAGGCCAGTCGATATGTTCTTTGGCAAATTGTATCCTCTTCAGCACGTCTTTTTTTTTAACAGTGGGACTTTGCGGGGGCTTCTTGCCGATAGATTAGCCTCACACAAGCGTCTTCTAATTGTCACAGTACTCACAGGTAACTTCAGACTGTCTTTGATCTCCCTGGAGCTGATCACTGGCTGAGTCTTTGCCACTCTGGCTATTGTTCAATCCATTCGAATGGTAGTCTTACGTTTTCTTCCACGTCTCTCTGGTTTTGCTGTCCATTTTAAAGCATTGGAGGTCATTTTAGCTGAGCAGCCTATCATTCTCTGCACTTCTTTATATGTTTTCCCCTCTCCAATCAATGTTTTAATTAAAGCACGCTGTTCTTCTGAACAATGTCTGGAACGACCCATCTTTCTAAGGTTTTCAGAGAGAATTGCGTGTACAACATGTGCTGGCTTCATCCTTAAATAAGGGCCACCTGAATGACACCTGTTTCTTCACATAATGAATGACCTCACTGATTGAACTCCACACTGCTATTATTTTGAACACGCCCCTTTCAACTAAATATTCAATTACACAGACTCAGGAGCATGCATATCATAAATGTTGGGTCTGTTGGTTTCTCTGACTCTACTACACCTACTGGTAAATTATTTGCCATGTAATAATATAATTTCTACCAAAAACAGTGATTGATCTGGTTAGTCATGTTGGACTGCTATTATTTTGAACACAACTGTACAGTCTCATCACTTAATAAAGTTGATATGGTGAACGTTAGTAAACAGTTTCAGATTTACACATTAATCAAACACAGAGCAACATCAGAATTCATTTGGACTTGTGTTTCAGGTGACTTTATTAATAGAAGTCTAATATCCACTCTCCTTTTAGCTCAGTAAAAGAAACTTGTAAGGGAATATCTTGCCAATTCCGCTGGTAAATACTCTGCTAATCACTAACTTTGTCTAATGGTTGGCGCTGGACAGGTAGCATAGAGCAGCTTTTTTTTCACTGAAAACAGCTGCTGAGCTGCAAAGTTCTGGCCTGTTGAACCAAAACAATTCTCTGTTTGTCACTGCAAGCAACCCCTTTGCTATATTACATGTAATGATCTGATCTATCCTTAGAACAGCTGTAGATGACAAGAATTTTAGACAAGAATGCACTAGGAAGTTTATCTAATTTGCCAATGCCAGGCCACTGTGTCTTCTTTCCAGTATGTATGTTGGTATTGTAACATGATGTTGATTATAATTGATGCTTTGAATATAGAATATACCATAGATATGATATAGAATATATTTTACAAGGCATAAATCTGTTTTGCATAAATATCTCATGAATTAGATAGTTTTATTGTTCATGTGTTACTCATCTGGCAAATTTACTAGATCTCATAAAAATACCATATGGCGTTCATAGCCTCACACATGACACAGAACAAAGCACAGTTTCATCATAGCTGATGCATACAGATTAGATATTGTCCTGTGCTCTACAACGTAAGAGTTTTTGTTTTTTGTTTTTTTTTTTGGGGGGGGGGACATCGACATCTGGGGGATCTGGACTGTAATGGCTTGTGTTTCTATATAGCAGCATACAGGCAGCAATGCAGAGCAGAGAAAGGAGACTGGTTCAGCAGCATCACACCTCTGATCATGCGGCAACATGGCTCGGGATGTGCTGCCATGGCAACAGTCTTCCACTGACCCAGTGATGGGCTGCCTTGAGTGTCAGTGTGATAGCTTCTGAACGGATGTATGTGTGGAGGATGTGTGTGTGCATTGCTTGCTGCTGGTTTGTGTAAGATGTAGAGAATGAAAGAGAGAGAACCTAGAAAACGAGACCAAGACAGTGGCAAAGATGGATAGAGACAGACAGAGAGGACTGCTGTGAAGACAGTACAACCACTTATCGAGATTGTTTTGTAATTGACATTGTGGGGAGAGCTGTCTGCCTATACAGCTATTACTCTATTCTATTTGGTATCTTGGCATTTGAGGATTTACAGTAGCACTGGTTAGGAAAACTATTTCATTGAAATTAGTATGAGCACTGTATGATTGACCCAAAAAGAACAAATATATTAATTTCTTTTATAGTGAAAGTATTGCTGTTGCTACATTGGCTTAGTTTGCTCTTCTGGCAATGTAATTTCCATGGTAACCATAAAAGCTTTGCTCATAGTGACTGGATTCGTTAAACGTTGGCATGTGTTAGCGAAAGTGAGTGTAAATTTCAACATTGGAATACTTTACAGCCTCACTCATGGAAACCCCCCCCCCCCCCCCCCCCCCCCCCCTTCCTCCAGCGTTATCCCACCACAACCCTCTGTAACCATTTCCACGCAGCCTCCACCAGCTTCTTCACATCTTTAATTTCACTGCTATTGTTGCTGCGGCCACAACACCCTGTTGTATTGTCCATTATACAGCCCCGATATAATGAGGCTGTTTTGTCACCTGCAGAAGAGCCATTTTGTGCGGACAGAAATCACTGCAGGCATTTGCAGCTGCTACAACTCAATGAGCCCACAGACAATGTGTGTTTCCTAAACAGTTTAACCTCATTAAAGCCTGCACACACACACACACACACAAACACACAAAGAGACACCTATATGCACTCACACATGTGAGATCTAAAGAGACCATGTGAGAATATAGAGATGGATCATCATGACAGAACCATACACTGCGAAAAAATTGTTATCTTAACAAGTCATTATGTCTCTTACTGAGCTCTAAGTAAAAATCTGTGGTTTTATATTTGTGTCACAATGAGACACTTTGAGCAAGGAAAAATATCTTTTGCATGCACATCAGTGATATTTAGTAGAGAAATCATTATCACAACAAAAGTAATTTAATTTGAGGAAACAAAGATCTGTGCTCTAAATGTATCTGAGTGTTTGCTATTATCCATAAAATGTCCCTTTGAGCTCACGCAGAACAGAGACAAATACAGGGCCATAAAAGGAGACCAGGCAAACTCAACACAGACATCAACAGTGAGCCCAACAGTAATTCAAAGATGTGCTCAGACAAAACGTGAAGTAGATTTTTGCCTTGCATCATGTACACAAATTTGAACACCAGACCATTTATATTGATTTGCCCAAAATAGCCAGTGTAACTACTGTACAGACTTTAGCTGTAGGCTAGCTAACAACAGATGATGGTATAGTTACCCTTCGAGAAACTGCCGATTGATTGAATTCTGAAAAATGTTGATTTGCCTTGGAAACAGGTTGACGTGATTGTGTGGGATTGGTAGATAAAAAATAAAGGCTTTGGAATTCAATTAAAAACAGGAGTGACCTGATACAACAAAAATATAATATATTTGGATCTTCTACAATCTAGAATATCAAACTGAGAGACGAGCAAGAGAGCAAAAGGCCTTTCAGTGAGATTCTGGGAGGGAAAGTGCCCATTTTGGTGAGAAGGTGAAGGTGAGTAACCCTGATATAAACTTTATATCCTGATAATTTGTCCTACTAAATATATTTTGAGGGAGATTTAATTACTAATTGAATTATGTTCACTCAAAATATTTTTCACAGGAATGGTGAGCGAACAAAGCGCAGGACTTTGACATGGCAGACACAAGTGAAGCTTCCTTAACCATAACCAAGTGTTGTCAGAGCCACACAAAACATTTCTCATGTTTGAGTCAACATGAACAGATATATTCCAAGACTGGATATTGTGGTAAAACTTAAAATATGTGTCAGTCAACATTTGCAGATGTGTTCAGTCCAAACTCTAATGCTAATTAAAATAATTTCCTCATTATGTTGATAAGAAAGTTAATTCATGTGCCATAATTTTTCTGTCAAAATGTATTTGTTTTTGCTAATTATAGTGGCATATAAACATTATTTCAAGGAGACAGGGTTAGAGCTGGATTTGGGGAATTCAGCTACTGACACAAACATCAGAAAATTTTCCTTTTCTTTCTCAATCTACCAAGCTCTCCATGCAACTAAAGCCTTTTCACATTCCTCTCCATTCAAGTCCTTCTCCGGGTTTGTTCTCTTGACCTGCTGATGAGCGAGTCAGATAGCATCTGAGCGGCCTCCCTCCGTGCTGTGCCACCACGCCATGAGCAGAGACGGGTGGGGGTTAGGAGACTGGTTTTAGTACAATGTTTTTACTGTGTAGCGGGCAGGCCTCAGCCATTGTGAGGGTCCTGGAGTCAATGTGGGCCCAAGCTTAGCCAGTTACATCAGTCTGAGCCAGGACACTCTGACCTTTATGATTACAGACAATCACACGCACAAAATCCAACCGCAAACACCAGCAAGACAATATATAAGGAAATGTTCTTACACAAAAAGAGAGGCGCTCATGTGAGTTACAGCCGCACTTCTATCATGTGAACACAGATATTCACTCTGAGATTTTCACACAGTCATCCTGCCCCATACTCAAGTGCACAGAGTGTAAGGAAATCCACCTGTCTCCTCTAAACTGGATCTTTTGTGAAATAAATATGATCAAACTGCTCGCTTACACCCTCTTATTGTGCTTTTTATTGTCATTTAAGAAAATACTTCCTTCATGCACCACTGCCCTGGGCCACGTATGAGGACAATGCCGCTCAGATTGCTGTGACAACGCAGCCGAGGAGCTCCGGCACAATTAACGTGGATTGAGTGACGCTGTGAGGTTATTAGTCCATGTTCTGAAACCTCAACCTGCTCACCTTCTCTGCTCCACACTGCCTATAAATTTACACCTTGTACTGTGGTATGCTCCTGTTACACTTGCATGACTACCCGGCAATCCAGTGTTACTGTACCTTCCTTACAGTGTCACAACAATATATTTATTGCCTTTCATTACACATATTTGATTTATCTGCCTTCAGCTCAATTTGCATTTAGTACAACATAATACCTGGAAAATATAAAATGCAGAACTTATCAATTAATATAGTTTAGTGCTTTTATTTGGAGTGAAAAGTAATTAACTGTGGCACTCTCTGGGAAAAGTACTTTTGATAGGGCAAAATCAGGAAGGTGTTCCATTTAACTTATACGTATAAATGACAGAGCAGAACTAAACCACAGAGGGACAGTTTGGAAGGTGTAATCATACAGAAATAGAAATAAACCTTTAAAAGACCTACTTCTGTACTGTTACTGCAATAGTTTACAACACAAATAACATTGAATAATGTTTAAAACACCAACAGTTGAAGATTTTGACCAGTGTCAATCACAATAAGCTGTAAACACATAATCTGACTGATTCAACAAACCTGTTAGCAAACAGATATTTAACCTTTATTTAAGTAACATTATCATTATTTGGAGTCATGTTTCACTCTACTTTTAGCTCTGTCTTTGGTCTCCATTGGTTCCTGTCTCTTTTAGCTGCTAAATACACCACTTTGTTCACCAGCTAGTCACTAACTTTGTCTGTTGTTTGGTGCTGAGCAGGTGGGCTACTGAGAGCATGCTCGATGAAAACAGTTGCCTGATGTGTGTGAAAACAGCAATATTAAGGTGATAAGAGTGAACCAAAACAGTTGCAGGCAATAAAGCCAAAACAATGATCTGAAAAATGCTAAAATGCTCAGTGACAATTCTCTGTGGGGTTATCACTACAAATGACTTCTTTCACATGACACATAGTCATTTGATCGGTTATGAATACAAAAATATTCACATTCACATGGAAAAGTCTTGAGGAGAATTTTAGAATATTATTTAACAAAAATATTCTTTCTGTTAAAGCAATATCACTGACATATTTTTGAGACCCTCCATGTGTGCGTCCTGGTTCACCTTTCACTCTGCATTTTGGCCGGTCCTGACCTGTTCTTTCTTGCGTGTGGACTCTATTGTGTGAGCAAGCAGCACACATTCAGTATATATCGCATAAACAGACACA
>BRZM01002287.1:0-11143 GCA_033238685.1 Lates japonicus
CCTCACAGACATGTGTTCTTCTCTTTAAAACACCGCCTGCTCCTCGTTGGCAGAATTAAGCTTTAATATGGGTCTTAGAAGGAAGCATCTCCGAGGTGAAAAGGTGAAATTATGGGATGGATTTTTCCGAGACACATCAATCATCTTTAACTCTGCCGTGTTTGTCGGTCGGAGTTGGCCTTCTTTAGAGGCCTTACTTGCAAGAAAATCCACAGCAAGAGGAGCTTTGAAAGGCATTATGGCATCACTCAGACCGTCTGCAACTGATCTGTCAAAGTTGCCACATTGCTTTTGCATGAATCTTTAATTAGCCAGGAATAGCCCTGTAAAGAAGGAAACAGCGCGGCTCTTTTTCACAGCACTTCATCTTGCACGTCATCTCAGAGCAGTTGTTGATCAGCGGCGGAAAAATAAAAACACTGCGAACAGATCATTCAGTCTGTGGTGAGAGAAAAAAAAAGGGAAAAGGGAAAACAGAAAAAAAAGGCACTGAGAGTAGGAATCTATAAAGGCAACCATTACTTTTTTGTGAGATTTATACATTTATCGTTTGTGTTTTGGGACAAAATCACATAAAGGAAGTGGAGTAATAGAGAGAAACAAGAGAGAACAAAGAGAAATGCTCGGCATCAAAGAGAAAAGGAATGAAAGAGTGGGGACGAGTATCAGTCATGGGGTAATCGTTCTATCAGTGGCCAGAGTAATGAATCCAATTTCCCAAGCAGCGCCAGTGTCATTTAGAAGCTGTGGAATGCAGATTCATTGGTCCTGCATGTAGAAGCTTTTTGAAGCTATAGACACATTAAAAGGAATTCTGGGACAGACATTCATATTGTCACAGCCTGTATTGAATTTCCTTGGTCTGGAATAAGTACATTTTTGAATGGATTCTGAGCCACTGAATCCTGCCTGGACACAGAGTTTCAACTTTATTGTTAACTGCGAGGCAAAGTGACACATGATGCAATCCTGGAAACTTCAGACATTAAACCATTTCCTATGTGCAGCAGTGCTATGCAGCTTTTAGACTGTGAATCACACAAGTTTCTCTTAAGAAAAAAAAAGTAGATGATTTCAAACCACACAATCCACAGATCCTTGAGTTCATGAACTTTAATGGTTTACTGCATTCCTGCTCCAAAATTTTAATCATCTACCCAACTACAAGCACATGCTACAAAAAGAGAAAGAGAGGAGGGAAAAAAAACCCAAAACATCTTCACTCTTCATCTGATGGCTTTGATGTTTGACCACAAAATCCTGACCATTTTGTCAACTGTCAGAGGCTGTGGAGCAGCAGGGAAGCAGACACACACATACGCGCACACTGCCAGGTCCGGGGCTAATTTGCGGGGATCACTGCACTGACCCTGACCAGATAAGGTGCCAGTCGACGAAACTTCCTTCATTTCCTCTTGTTGTTGCAGTATGGGAGCAGAGGCGGCCACCGACCAGCTTAAGGACAGCGGGGCTAAAAGGTGAAAGCAACGCTCGGCTGAACTTCGGGGCCTGATCAAAAGGAATGCGACCTGGGCTTGGGGGAGGCAGCAGAGCTTATCAGCCCGGCGGCGAAGGCTTTGGAGGAGAAGATCCTGGGCACCAGATAGCTTCAGGTAAAACCAGGTTTTACCTGGGAATGGAGTAAAACCGCCCTTCTCTCTCTTTCTCTCTCTCTCTGTCATTGTCCCTTAACCTCAGCTGAGGCATCTCCTGCTGAACATGATGTAAATTAAATTATCTCACTGACACTGGAACTTCACACTGTTTGATGTTGCAGTGTCAGGGCCTTAAAATGTAATTATTTCTGTAAGTGTGAGCACGTTTTTATTGGGTTGAGTAGTGTCAGTGTTATTGGAAATGCTTGCATGTTTACATATGTGAGTGTCTTCTGTGCATGCCCCACCGCAATGCCTGCTACATCTGTGCTAATGTATCATTCATGATTTTAATTGCTAGTAATTAACTTGGGCCCAATTAGCAAGAGAGATAATCAATACTTGTTGATCAACACACAGGTGCATTATCTTTGGTGCGAGGGGTAGCATATTTGTGGACTGTGAAGAGAAAAGCCTGTTTACTGCAGAGCTACATGTGCGATAATGTAATCAGTTTAGCTCCCTTCCTATATGGGGACACTCTTCCTCACTAACAGATTATATATTGAACTCTTCTCTCTCTTTGCTTCTCTAACACGTGTTTACTCCACACTACCGTGCAATTATCTGCTGACTAAAGATTGCATAGGCACCAGGCTGTGGAAAAAACACAGGGCACGTTCACGCCCATGCTCTCAGTCAGTAAAGATGGCAAAACTAGTACGCAACACGACAGGAAGGGAGGGAGGGAGGAGCGAACGGAGACAAATTGAAAGAGATGTAAGGGAGATGGAAGTATATAGGAAGGTAAGAACTGAATACTGCTGAGTCTGAGCTTTTCTCCGGGATGCAAAATGGAATGAATGAGAGATGAGGGAGGTTAAAAAAAAAAGGGAAAATCATTGGATGTCCTCCCCCTGCTTAGCCCACTAACCACACGTCCTCCAGTGCTTCGCTGAGCTGTGATCAATATTGACGTTGTCATTAAGCAGCTCTCTGGTAATGAGGGTGGGGAAGGAAGGTGGTGGTGATGGTGGGGTCCTGGGAGAGACATTAGACCTGCACACCATGCGTCTAAAATTCTCCGAGCAACTGCGATAAAACTGACGTGCTTCCTGTTCAGCACTCTTGCAAAGTTTCTCACTTTTTAAATTACAATCATCACACAGCTTATAATTATAGTTTTGACTTGATGATGCATTCCATGGTACTTTCAGTCTCGTGTAAACATAAATCGCATGCAAAAATGAAAAGCTGTCGATAACATGATGGTTAGTTTGGAACAATTTAAACCACATAACAAAGAGAGAAAGAGAGAGAGAAAATGTTCTGCACAGGGGTCAGGAGAGTGTGCAACTCATCCCTCAGTGGGCCTCACTAATAGCCATGCAAACACACATTTAGCTGTGACACTAAAATCTAAGGGCGCAAAACCGTCCATCATTGCTTCTAAGAAGAAGAAGAGGAAAAAAAAGCCTCAAACTGAAAAGGCGCAGAAAGAGAGAAACAATGAAAGAAGTGGAGCGAGGGCTGACAGATCTATTCGCAGTCTATAGCTGGTGCAACAGATAAACTGCATGTGTGCGTCACGGAACGGGACGAGGCACACACACACACACACACAAAAAAATGAGATGGCAATTTGGGGTTGTGTGTTTCACTCCGGCCCACCCCTGTCTCTGTCTGCGTCTGGGTAAACACTGCTGTTGCTCGGCTCAAGCAGAAGCGGCAGCAGAGGCAGCAGCAGCTGTGGCAGCCCATGGCCACTACCGCCCCTGAAAGCTAAGTTTACTGTGACACGTGATGGGTTGATGACAGGCAGCCAGAGCACACAGACAAGCTCAGGGACTTTAAGACCATCTGCAAAACCGTATAGAGTCGAGCATGTGATTCTCTGGATGAGTCAGACAAAATGTTCATCTGTGACCGCGAAGGATATTTTGTCTGTTATTGCCAAGTATTTTATATGATATACCATAACCAAGTGGGAAGTGGAAACTGTACGAGTGAGCCTAGTGAGAGTATATAAACAGCTCATTAATCATATACTTTACAAAGAGTTACTTCAGATAACAAGCTGGTGCCAATGTTTAGGCAATCCAAAAGCAATAAATATCATAATAGAATGATATTTTTATGCACCATAACTTTACAAACTGTGCTGTCCAAGTTTGTGCCTGGAGATATGCTAAATGGAGGAGCAGTATAAGGTCTCTATTCGGCAACATCACGAGGAGATGAGATATGTTTTTAAGTGTTTCAAACTTTTCCAATAATAGCCACTATTTTTTTTTGCCTTTTGTGTCTTCATTCTTTGCATTTACTCACACTCATATAGTGGATGGTGCTGAAAAAAAGCAGGGCTGATTTCGTAAAAGTGACAACTACACAACAAGTCTCGGGGATCAAATGCTCTGTTTACTGCTCGCCTGTGTTGCCTCTGGGTAAGAAGAAAAACAACCTCCTCCTCATTAACACAGGCCACTTGGTAGCACGTCTCGCTACCAGACAGTTAGCTCAGCTAGTTCTGACAGATCCGACACCTCCTCTGCATTTGAAGTTTCTTGGGATGGAGGACACAGTAAGTTTTTTTTTTTTTTCCTTGTGTAAGTGGCGTATGGTATAGTAGGTGTGGTAGTAGTCTATGTGTCTTCTTTAGATTGTTCCTCCTGCTCTGCCTGAAATATTGCCAGTAGATTACAGGCTAGCAAGAATGACAGCGGCTGCATTTCATACAAATGCTGTGAATACATAATGCATAGCATTGCCTGCATGAACCCTTTCACATGCTAATGCCAACCTTTCTGCAGATGTCTCAGAGGTATGTGCCGGTGACTGTAGAGTGGCAGAGAGGGGGTGAAAATTTAAAAAAAGGATTAAAAAAGGAATCAAGTGCGCAGAAAGAAAAAATCATCAGCATCCTGGCTGCCTTCATTCCTATATAAACAACCATTAAGAAAAAAAAATAAAAAAATAAAAAATGATACACCTTCATGTGGTAAGGGAAAAGAAAGGAGAGGGGCCTTCGTAAAGGTGGTTTCGACGTGGCATCGTCGGCAGCCAGCTCCCCGGTCGCTGGAACTTTCCAAAAAATCACCAGAAAGCCTCAGAAAGTGATTTACAGCCACGCAGAGCAGTATCCAGACAGAAGTCCTATACCAAATGTATGGCAGAGTCATCAGGATCTGTGATTAACATGTCTGAAAGTATAACCGCTGCTAAAGGAAGTGCTCTCGGCAGCATTCGGGCCAGGCACTAAATCCTGATCCAGTTAATTGTATGGTAGTACGGTAAAGGCCTTACAGGCACTAAATGCTGTTGTGAGATGAATGAAATGCTCATTTAGCGTTTTACAGAAAGTTCCCACACATAATTATGTCTCACTGTTTTCTGCATCCAAAGCAGTGTTAATGAGTTCAGACACTAATGCTGGATTTAACAGCAAATAGCTTAAAAAAAAAAAAAAAAAGCATTTCAAAGCCTCTGGCCTCACACATATGTAACAAATATAGCCTCATTCATAAATATAGTTGAAGTAAAATGCCAGAACATTTATGGATGTTGATCAATATATTCCTTAACTTACTGCAGTACTGAGAAGGGTTGTGGTCACGGGTGCAGAATCGTGATGGATTATTTTCTGTATGGGGGAGGTTGTCTGACGTGTTCACCCCTTTAGTTGTGTTTTCTTTCCTTCTTTTGTTACTCACACAAGGCTTGAGGTGAATTGTAGCTTTAACTGTTGACAGGGCCCCCGGTGACCTTCCTCCCTGGTGAGTGCTAGAAACACTGGACAGGCTACCATGGTCAGGGAGCTCTGTGTTTACCATGTCTTTCAGGAGTAGGGCCGCTGAACCGAGATCAGTGATCAGCTCCAATTCTCTGCTGTTCTACTCCTACTGAGGTGACAGCACAATACTGATCCCAGGCCAAAAATCCCAATCCTGAGGTGCTCTGCACCAGTTTTTTGGTCTCTGGTCTCAGGTTTCTCTGGTGCCGGTGTGCATTCCCTCTGTCCTTCCCACTGTTGACTCTCCAGCCTGCTGCTATGTCTAAATAAACACTGGCTGGGTTTAGGCTAGCTCTCTCATCTATGCTGTCACTACTCCTCACCCTTATCTGATGCAAACCACAGAGACTGGACTATGTGGCAAAATCCCCACCCCATACACACATATACACACTCCTGCCAATCATGTCAATGCACAAAGCTCCTAACAATTAAGGTAATTTTTTAAAAAGGTGTTTGTGTCATTCTCAGATGGGTACTCAGTACACAAATAATTAAAATAAGTTTTCCTGAGTAACCCCTGCACCTTGACTTTTAAACCTCCAGACAGTCAACACTAATAGAAAACAGATATTCCCCTCAGAGAACTATTCACAGTAATTCTCTTATTCAATTATAAAAGGTTCAACAAATTAATTATAGAGAAATAACTGGACACAGGGATTGCATTTTTGTTTTATAGCATGCACAAGTCCATTATCGAGGCCTTGACCAAAACAATGGAAAATTGGATCTGTGCAGCCATTGATTTAAAATGAATTGTAAAAGAAGTTATTGATTGTTTTCAAACATGCCAATAAAGTTACTAAAGACAAATATTACCCTCTAAATTTTTCAATAATGGGGCGTCTGGCTCAGCAAATAGTTTATTTTGGAAGTAAGGGGCAGGGAGAGACAAAGGGGAAGAAGCAAAAGAGAGAGAGGGAAACAGAGAGAGAAAGGAAAAGAGGAGAGAAAGGGAGGGCAAAAATGGCTGATCTCACAGGAATCCTCCATTGGCTACAAGCAGAGGTTCTAACACACATTTTAGTGACCTATTAAGAGCATTATGGGCCCCTCGTCCATGTCGGCCCTCAGCCCTGGTAATCTGGCCTATCCTCTTAAAAGTGGAATTGATTGAAAGAATTGATCTTCTCTGGGTTGGCAGACACAGCTCCAATAATTACCTCACGTAAATCTCTGCAATCACGTATGAAATGTCAGGATCTCGTGCTCGCTGTCCCTCTCTTCAGTAGCTGTTTTGGGGCTCAGTGGACACTTGTCATGTGGTTGATAAAGGGAGGATTGGGCAGAGAGAAAAGAAGGTGACTTATCATAAACACTCCAGACCTGCTATCCCAGGACTATAGATTGTCTGGATTTGACAACAACAACAAAAAAAAAGTCATATATAGTCTCCTCTGTTCAGACAGAAAAAGCTCAAACAAGGCAATGATAAAATAAACCTATACTGCTTAAAAATCTAAATGAATTGTATAAGTTCACCACAAACAAAGTGCTGACTTGGTTTGCAGTGGATGTAAACATATAGCCGTGTCCTTTAAATTTGCACCTGTACACGTAATAATTCCTGAGAATATCATCAGATAAATATCTATGTACATTTAGATACATCACTTATCTACCTGTGGGTAAACCCATTAAGTCAGGGCAGATTGTGTGTGATGACAGGCTTAGCATACATACACATGCTGTAAACCACCAGCTAACCAGCCGACTGGCCGTCGCTGATTGAATGTTATTCATAAGGCCCCTCTCTCGGGCTAAACAGGCAGCGAGTATGCACAGGCAGCCACAGAGCCCTAAAAAGCAGCTGTGAAGATGGGAGGGTGCAGGATTAGGGCCTGAGCCTCACTCAGATGGGGGCATTTCCATGACAGTGAGCTGTGCCACGGCTTAACAGCCCGCCCCTGTTTATGCTTTTTGGAGGAGAAGCCGGATTCCCTCCCCGTGACAGATGGCCTTTCAGCCACAAAGTGCAGTGTTTAGACTTAGCTTGCTCTGGGGCAAGACAGCAAAAGCTCTGATGACACAGCATTCGGCAAACAACTCCCAGATGCAGAGGTGGTGGCCACAGAAAAGCACAGAGAACTGGCTGACCCACCGAGCAAAGTAACCAAATGACCAGAGAAGCTGCTCAGCTTCAGCTAAATCTGCCAACGAGGGGGGAAGGCGAAACAAGGGACACCAGAGATAATGATGGGGCTTAGAAACCAAAGAGGTGGCTTGGCTTGAAGATACATGACACAACTCAATTTAGATTCGACCCAGTCCAATCTAGAGCTTTTGCTTACTTCAGACCAAATGCCCCCGATTGAATCAATACACCCTGAAAAAAAAGAGAGAAAGCATCAGTTCTGCTTTTAATTAAGAGGATTGTTAAATTTGGTCAGTTGAAGTGTAAAGAGATTTCTTTATAGGCAGGCAGGGCAAAGCAGCAGATTTTGCATTTGAGGGTAAACAGTGAGTGAAAAGGACCAGCTGCTGGAGAGAATTAGCCCAGTCTCATCTGATCCAACACAAACCTAGTGCTGCTTACTCTCAGAAAAAAAATCTGGCCTGACCCAGTCTGACCCCTCATACAAAGCCAGAGAGGCCCTGGAGGCAGTGAATTAATTGCAGCCCACTAAGCCTGATACACCATATCTTAAATAGGAGTGAGTTGCAGGCTCAGAAGTGCTGTGGCCTGGACTAGAAAAGGCCTAAAAGGGGAATTTTGTTGAAATTGTGCACAGTAAACAAAAACAAACACTCTGGGAGTGTTTCTGCTCCTCGGACAGGCAGTGAAAAACAGCAGCGAACGGGTAGTTCAAGGTTGTACAGGCAGGTTTCGACACCGGCCGACACGTACATGGGTACCTTAACGACTTGAGTAAACAACGCAAGCATGAAGCAGAGAGCAACAGAGGGCAAACTTCCTCGAGCTCCCCTCTCTGCCTTACATCACATGCACACGTCTCAGGAAAATACCATCCCCTCACATCTCTTCGCGCTGAAATCATTTAGAGAGTGGAGGCGTTATTCACTGTGTTTACCCTGCCCGCTCGGCTCTTCAAAACCCACACTGCTGGAGCCACCTAAATTGGCCTCTCGCACCATATAGATTTCCCATCACAGGCCGGCATCTAAAGAAGACACAGAGTGGAGAGGGAAGAGGAGAAGCAGAGCATTCGGCGGTCTGATCGCTATTGTCTATTGTCTCCCTCAAATAAAATACATACTCAAATTAATAGGCACGGTGATGCAAAACAAAGGCCTTATTACTCCAACCTTGGCTGAAGATGTTACATAGGAGGTTTTAAGTTTAAAGTTTAAGACAGCAATATTCAAAATCCCAAAGAGGCCAGTTTATTAGCTATGTTGTGGAGTATTTAGCTACATGCTGAAGAATGATGTTGAGGGTCCTCTTGAATAGTAAGCATAGATGGTCATGTAATGGTCCAGGCGGCATGGGAAACAAGAAATGTCATGTCTGGGGGCTTCTGACGTCAGTGGATCAATAGGGCCTGACGAGGAATTTTAAAAGATACTATCTGTCTGACTGCTGGTGGCAATAAACTGAAGATTAACCTTTACGTCCCTCCCAGTCCCGGGAAGTACCCTGAAGGGCATGCTCCACTGTTTACTAATCAAAAAAAGTTGCTTTTTCGATACAGCAAGAGCAGGGAATGGCTTAGTGGCTCTGCACTAGGCCCTGAAAGTTATTGACTTCTTCCCCTCCTATATGAGCATCATAAATGTGAAAGATGAACACTCCACCGCCACGTATTATATATCGCTAGCAACAGCTTCGCAGATGTGTACAGACACAGCTTGGTTTATTAAAAATAAACACCATATATTATCACTGTGCTGCAGCACAAATGTAATAATTCCTGTTGCTGTGCATAGAAACACAGAAAATGTAATCACATGACAAGAGAAGGATGGGGTTGTTGTTTGGGAGAGTCTGCTTGGCTGACTGCATGGCTGTGTCCTTTGTGAGCCACGGGGGGAAACAAGAGCTCTTTTTCTCCTCCAGAAGCATGATCCTCTTTCACCCCATACCTTTGAGCCGGGAGCCAAGGTTTTGAATGGCTCTGACCTCTGTGGCCTCTGCTGGCCCCCACTGGCCTCCAACCCTCCAGCTGTTCATCCTTCCAGTCCAGCACACTGCCCAGTACCCCACTTTTTTTTTTTTTTTGCAAAGGCAAGAAGAGAGCAGCACCCCCTCTGGGCACTAAGAACTGAACCCCAGGCCAAGGCCACACCACACCACGGGCATAATATCGGAGTTCCCACACGAGCATTGGGGCATGACGGGAAGGAGGGAGAGAGGTAGAAAGTCAGGAGAAATTAACCGGTGTGTGTGTGGGTGTGTGTGTGTGTGTGTGTGTGAGGTTTACAAAGAGTGGAAAGGGGGAAAAAATAAATGAAGTGGAGGAGTGGGAGATGGATGTTCTTCAGCCAGGGAAAGAAATCGGAAAAGAGAACAGATATATGAGAGATAAATGAAAAGAGAGAGAGGAGAGAGTTAAAAGAAAGGGAAAAACATAGGAGGGGAGAGAGGGTGCCGGGGAGCATGGGGAAGCATGGTCAGACGGAGTAAGCAGCGACACGGCAATAAGATGGTGCTGCACAGATGCAGACAGACGCCAAGGTGCAATAGAAGAGCTTGCTTCCCCTTCTGCATGGCTGGCTCCAATGACAGGACAGTATTCCCTCAGCACCAGCCGCTAACTGGATGATAGCACCAATCTCTTTCTTCTCGCTAACCTTCTCGCTTTCTGTCTGTGTCTGTCTCCCTGTCATTAATTTCTTTCTTTCTTTTTTCCCAGCTCCTTCATACCTTTCTCCCTCCCTTGTCGGAATCATATCCAACCAGGCCCGTTATACATACAGCGTAGTGGCCATCTAAAGCAAACATCAGCCTATAGCTTTTGTTTGTTTACCTGAGAAAAATCATTGCCTCAGGCCTATCTCTCATTAGAGCAGCCAAACAAAGACAACACGACTTGAGAACGCTTTAAAAATGCCTATAATTTCATGATGAGGGGGTGTATTGGAGTTGGGCAGGGGGTCCGTGTACTGGTGCAGGGAGTGAATGGAAATCGCCTCTGTACAGGATGAAAGCCTCTGAGGACTATCCATTGACTATGAAATGTGATGATCCCCCTTCACCTTCAGACACAGAGAGAGTTCAGCTTAACATTGCCCTGGGCACTAAACCTTGGAGCCTGCAGTGTGAAAGGACTCCAGAATGTGTGGTTACAAACTGCCATTTTTTTTTTCATACAAAACACCTGCCTCATTCTTCATCTCTTTACATCATACGCAGAATATTTCTAAATTGCATTCTCTCTGTCACAAACTCCATAAGGGGATGGATGACTCATAGAAGTTCTGAGGGTATATTTCCATACATTTCGCAAAGGCTCATAACTGAATGATTCACTGGTTTTCTCATTGAATAGGAGTGTATTTGAATATGAATGTGTGTGTGTGAAATTGTGTTGTGTATGGCTGTGCATATGGTTCTTATGTCTGTAAGTGGTGTTTGTACACGTGTGTATGTGTGTGTGTGATTTGTGAGTATCAGCACACATGCTCCTGGTTGGTTGGTGGGGTGTTGGCAGGGTTGTGGTACCCTGCTGGGACCAACCCTGCCCAAGCAGCCTGGTGGAGGGGACAAGCTGTGGCATGTACACACACACACACACACACACACATGCACCCACACATAGAGCAGCTGCTCCTTCTGCAGCTGCTGCTCTCACCC
>BRZM01002289.1:61629-86549 GCA_033238685.1 Lates japonicus
GTGCGCGCGCAAAATAAAACCATTTATCACTGTCCAGGACTGCAGGACACCAGCCTCCACCACTGGGATCTGAAGGAATTAATAGAGATCAGAAGATCCATAAATGCCATCATTCAGCAA
Source organism: Lates japonicus (assembly GCA_033238685.1). NCBI lineage: Eukaryota > Metazoa > Chordata > Actinopteri > Centropomidae > Lates > Lates japonicus. Next base: position 61,750 of record BRZM01002289.1, read on the forward strand.
TGTTGGAAAGACAGAGAGAGAAAGATCCAAAAATATAAATGACTTCACTACAGGATTCTGAATATCATAATAGTCATTATAAATACTATAAACCACCCAAATGTATTCTAATTCCAGGAAAGAAATCAAATGATCTACTTGAACAAATTAGACTCTGCTGTGAGAGGGTGTGGTGGAGAACTACGATATCCAACTTTTGAATATGCATGGTAAAGATGATGATAAGCTCTTAAATAAATCACCAGGCAATATTAATGCAGCAGGGTCTATATCATTTTTTAGCTTTTCCAATACCCACAGGGGACAGAAATGTGTCTAACATGATGGTAAAGTCCTGTGCAGATTTCTCCTGACCACAGGCCCTGAGAGCTAAACAGAAGCCTAGCACTACAGAGAGGCTGACCCACTTCAGAACCCTCGCTATAATAATATCAGAAAAGTGTCATTGGCAAAGTTCACAAACACTGCCAACACACATGGATACACACAGGAATGTTAGAAGCATCTGTACATTCACCAGCATCCACAATGTGCACAAAACACAGAGACACAAGGACTTTATAGTATACCAAAGAAGCCCAGTTTTAAACTCCATCCTGCAGCCTTCAGCTCCTCCCTGAGAGGTTATCTGCAGTGAAAAGGCAGAGAAAGTTTCTCCTCTGCAGCACCTGCTCCACACACTGCAGACCCTGCACCCTCAAACCCCAAAACAAGGGAGCTGTTGATCATAATACCCCTAAGTTCGACTTTGAAACAAACTCTCTGAGAGATCAGATGCCGCAAACTGGCACCGACAGCTGGGTTTGGGAAACGCATGCACCAGAAAGAAAGCAGTGAGGACTTTCAGAGTGCACAGCCGCGCCAGAGCAAGGGCAGCAGCGCCGGCCGAGAGGAAGCACTAGGTTTGTTGGTGTGTGCTGAGAGAGAGAAGACAGATGGTTTGGCTATAGGAGGCCTGAGTACAGCACAAGCAACAGTGGCAGCGTGATGGCTTCGGGGCTCCAGGGTCGGAGGGCTGGGGACACTGCCACCAGTCCTGCTGCCTGCGAGGCTTCCCAGATTGCAGAGGTGGATGGAGGCCTGTAATTTCAGATCGGTCTTCTGTGAACGCCCACTGTGATTTCCACACCACAATGGCAGGGGACACAATAGCTTTCCTTGAAGACCATCCTACATATTCAGTATCCAACTCAGCCTCGCCGCGATGACCATTTCAGAGAGACTGCTGGAATAATTGGACTCTTTGAGAATGTGCTAATTTGTCATCACTAATATAGCAGAACATGAAACATATTTTGTTATTCATCATTTGTAAAACTGTAGCATAAAACAGAAAATACAGCAGTAATGAAATTGCTTAGGCTGGAAATCACAATGTTTTTGGGAATCAATCTATCAGACCAAGCCACCGGTGAAACACCACTAAAACCGACACATTTGCCAAGGTTCAGAAGGTCACACCAAGTGGCTGACATTGCCAATGCTGGCTCATAACCGCGTAAATAATACACTGCATTCACAATCATGTTATCCAGTTGGTAGAATTGGGCCATATACTGGAAACTGGGAGATGATGATAGAAATTTTCAGTGGAGGTAGCATCCCTTTGCATCCCTGGCTAAAGAAGGCAATCAGTGCTAATATTCCAGATTTACATCAGTGTCATAATTTACATTTAATTTCATCTATGCGGCTCAGCCAATTATCTATTACCTGTTTCTGAATTGAATTTCCAGAATTTGTTATATTTATTGATAAGGCCCCATCTGTGATGTGATATCCCAGATGAGTGCCTGGTGACCAGCCACCCATGGGGGGGCCTGGCTGGGTCCTGGCCTAAATGGACAACATGCCACTACTGTGTGCAGGTCTCAGAGTCTGTCATGTTGTCATTAAATGCAGGCGCCTTTGTGTGCTGACACCAACTACTGAAATAGGTCGTGGGGAGTTAGTAGAGGGCAGGCCGCTGCATACCAGGGTGTACGCTTACATACTGTATTTGTGTGTCAGGATATCCTACTGTCCTATCTGTCATCACATTCCACAAAAGCAGTAAATTTATCACAGTCGCCCCTACCATACTCACACGCATCTGTCTGTACAGTCCAATGTCAAGTAAGGCAACGGCACATGACAGTGCCAGTGTGTCCTGCATTTAACACCACAGAACTGAGGCAAATTTTCATTTTACTTAAGAGTTTTTCCTGTCTGCAGAAAGTACCATCTGAGTCTATTTCTGCAGGTAATTATATAGACGGTAGTAAAGCACTCAGCGCAATTTGCCCTCTTCATCACTATTAGCAGGAAAAGACTACAACAAGGCCTTTGCTCCACAACATGAGCGCGGAGAACATGACGGATCACGCAAAAGGTGCACTCCAGTCTGTCTCCCATGACTTCTGCCTCTCACTGCGGGTGACGCGTCTGCACAGGAGAGTATTGATACATGTTATGCTGACTACAGTCACCAGCAGCCTTAATTAGCGCCGTGTTTGCACCACCATGCTTGGCTGACTGTGGACAAGTGACAGGGAAAAGAGCGGAGGTGGGTTATGGCTTGAGCAGAGTGAGAATGAGTGCTCCATCTGAGCATCTGTCTGAATGTAGCTGCTCCGGTGACCCAAAAACACTCCCCCTGTGTTCCCTGTGGCTCGAACAACAGAGGCTGCAGCTGGCCACCACAGGAACCTACTAAACCTCAACATACGTGACACATGCTCAGAGCCAGACCAGAGACCGAGTACAAACAGAGTAGAGTGGTTTATTGATTAAGCCTCTTAACTGTGCCCAGAATATGACGTGGAAGAATTTAGAATTCAAGGAGGTTCATGTGTCAACAGGCCTTGTTTGCTCAACTCTGAAACTTTGCAGGGTTTAGTGCACTCTTTCCACACATCCTAAATCTGAGGAGGTAAAAAGAAAAACATGCCTAGTAGAGCCCTGACCAACCACCAGGGTGTTAAATTGAGACCTCCTTGAATCTCTAAGGATCCAGGAAAGCAATTTGGTAACTCAACGGAAACTTAGAACAGCCATAGGGAAATAAATACACCCGTGAGTATAACAGTTATGGTGGCCAAAGGTCCAGTTAGGAAAAACATAGGCTGCGATTTTCAGCGATGGTATGTTTTTAGAGTAAGGATCAATCTCCAGAGCCGTAGATTTTTCTGCAACATCATACACAGATTGAAAACAGCCACAGAGGCTGGAGTCATTTAGGCCACCGTCTGCCTTCTGAGACATGTAAAAGGTCAAATAATGTTGGAAAACTAGATGTCTAGTGGCTCAGTAGCCAATGCACCTGCACCATCGGGTTACAACTGTCCTCTCTGCCGGGACACTGACATCACAATGCTTATTATTCAAAAAGGAAATGTAATTTAAGCTGTTACAGGTAGAATATTTCATTAAAACATTAATAGTATAATACGAAAAAACAAAAAGCAGGACCACTACTGGTTTATTTTGTTTTGCTTTCAGTTCACTCTGTGTCCTAGAGAATGATTTCAATCCTGCAGGATTGAGTTGTTAAGAAACCAAGAAAGCAATTTGTGCTGTGTTTCAGTTCACTGTGGCTCTCCTGGCCTGCGACTAATCCTGACACAACCGCCCCTGTCCAACTTTCAGCTGCCCCTCTTCAGAAAAAGAACACACAGCTACGATGTCCTTACCAAACTAAAAGCTTGCTTGGTCAAGCAACAGGATACTGGCAGCTCTAAAAAGCCCACATTCACAGGGCCAGGATCATGAGAGTGTTAAGTACAGCACTCCACTGATGGCTGGCACCTGTCCCTCCGTGATCCGGCAGACCTGGTTGCACAGATCAACACTGCACCACTCCACTTCACAGCCTAATACGATTCCAAACAAATTAAATGAGGGGTGACAATGAGATGGTATTTTGTGGAGCCCCAGCAGCCAGTGCAGGCCACGCATGTGGTAGAGAGGTTCATTAGACAACCTTAACAGAGCTATGGAATAAAAGAGAGGCGCATCACCCCATTGTTCACCAGCAGCTCCTCTGGGAATGGGCTACTTATTATATCAAGAGAAGATGAGATGAGTATCAATGTCAGCTATCACATGTAATGGTATTATGACAGCCAGCCCAGTGTCTGGATGCCCTATTGTAGAAACCATCGAATCAAAAGCAAATAAATTGTCTGCCAGAGAATCGGCAGCGCTGAGAATGCCAGGAACCCGCTTATCTTTCTCATTTTAAGAGGTTGTGTTCCTGGTTTGGCTGAACTCACTGGGTTAGCATAATGTTCAGGGTAGAGGTCAAGCAAATAGAGCTGTAAAGGGCTGTGGTTTACGTGTAGCAGGGCCACAGGGCCCCAAGGCCGTCAGCTTACAGTGGTTTGACGCTCCTCTACCTTCCTCCTCTATCATTCTCTATTTTCCTGGACCAAAAGCCATCAGCAGTTACAGCAACTATTATGCTGCAAGGTTCGAGCAGCATTCCCAATGAAGTGCCGGACCTCATCGTGGAAGCATTTCAACCGCCATGGTCAGCTCGGGCAACTGCCAGTCTCACTTTAAACTCCCTACAGGCTTTGTGACTGAGCTCTGAGTAAGCAAAACTGGGCCTATCATGGCTAGATGCATACTGTTTTTCAGACACAAAGGCACAAGATGAGCCATTTGCTAATTAAAAAACACAGATAAACTAGTCAACAGGATCAAATTGATCAATCAGAAAATCAGTTCTTGACATGAGGACTATTTACTTCCTGGAGTCAATATGATGTCTAGTTTGATCTTGCAATTACTTACTCTTTCTTTTTATTCCAATGCAACTGCTGATGAATGTTACCTATGTGATCTAAAACAAAAACTTTTGATTGTGCTGAATTTACATACACTCTACATCTTAGGGTTTGTGACAGAATTACTATGTTGAACAAACTTGAGGTTTGACAAAAGTTATAGTTAATGATACACAGTGGTCACAGGTGTATGCCCCATCCAACTAGTCACTGATGATTCAGAGACACACGTTACAGCATTTTGTCAACAAGTATGATATGTAAGTTGACATATCTGGGAAAACATGTAGATTTACTGAGGTAATTATTCTCCATTTTGATTTGTTACTTTTATTGTACATTTATTATTGGCAGTCAATCAAAAATATCTGTTTATTTCAGCTGGTTTTCCAAAACCCCAACAACTGATGATTCTTTACAGCATAAACTAAATAAACTCTAGGGATGCCCTCATGCAACTCCTCGCACTGCCACATGTCAGTGTAATTTGAATAGTCAGCCGCACCGATAGAGCCCTACCAAAGAGCTGTCAGAGGAACATTAATCCCAAAAGGCAGCATGAGACAGATGGTACGATGATGGAGGATCATGCCTCTCTAGCATCCCACTGCTTCCAGCGGCCGCCCAGAGCAGGAAGTGGCTAATCTCAAAAGAAAGTTCCAGACTAAACATGCAAGAGGAGCCTGAGCTGCCTCCCGCTTCCCCAGCCCCCATGGCTACACTATGCTACTGCCTCGCATAATGGATGGTAAATGGAGGGGCAAAAGAGAAAGAGAGGTACAGGAGGCATTTGTCTTATGTTTCTGGTTGAGGGAAGCTTATGAGGATTCTTGACTCCCTCAGGGCCCTCACAGAGGTCCCCATGCAGGACAGAGGTGTGGAGCCTATATGAGCTATACAACTGTCAAAGAAGTCCCAGTTCTTTGTAAAGGCCCCAGAACTAGATCTCTCCCACTTAAGGTCTGGGTGGCAGTGTTCTGTAAGATGAGCACAGAAGAGGGAAAAGGGAGGAAAGAACAAGAGGAAAAGAACTCACTATACTTCCATGTAAATCTTGACAGTCTTATGTCTGCTCAAGAGGAATTGTATATATATTAATTAATCCAATAATCCCATGGGTTATTTTAAGGACTCCTTATGTTCCTGCAGTTCATCTAATGCACATGAATGAATGTTTTCTTCCCCCAATTCAATCTGTACTATCAATATTAAACTAAGACAGTTACAATGCAACCTGCTGTCAGGAGTCAAATTCAGCCACAGCACCTCTATACATCAATATCTACTGCCAATCGTTTCTTTTGGTACAGATGCCAAGAAAATTGGAATTTGGTACTCATGGTCTCATCAATCACCAGCGCTTTTAAGGATCATCAGGGTCCCATTCGTCCACGGTGCTGCCTAAAGAACTGTCAAATCTGCAACTTTAACTACAGTCCTTGGTGGAAAGCTAATTGCAGTGGTGACACATGAGCAAGTCACACCTCAATAGGAGATATCTCATATTCCAGGATATAACAGGAGATATCTCAAACTGTTGCTATTATGTAATTACACCATTCAGATATGACATTATCATAAATATTGTCACTATAATAATTACAGCCTTGATGTGACTGTAAGCGTAATTTTATTCTAAGGGTTGTACTTCCCAAGCTTCCTGGTCACAGTGTGACAGAGCTTCTTCGGCTTTCTCGGAGGCAAGTGGCTTTCTTATCTACCCGATCAAAAACATGGCTCTTGTTGCTGGCTTCCAGAAGCACAGATAGGAGGGTGTTTATTGGACACAGTCAGGGAAAGCATGAAACCACTCCCTTATAAACAGGGCGACCCTGTCTGTGGCCCGCAGACAAATAGTGAGTGAATAAGCCGGGGATCCAATTGATGTTCCTCTGTAGCCTCCAGCACGCACGTGTGTGTGTGTGTGCGTGTGTGTAAATTTGTTTGCTGAAGGAAGAGTGGCCTGACACCATGTCTACACCTCACCGCTATAGGATTTACTGTGTTTGGCAGCAGGAAAAACACAAAAACACTCTCAATCAGCCAAGAAGTCATTAACAAGTTATTGGACGTTAATTGTACAAAATGTAACCCGGGGAAACACAATGTAATGTTTTCAAGAATGTGCATGAAATATATGAATGCATACAGGCTTCATATTGTATGAACCCTGCATACATTTTTGATAATAGGCACGCTGTAAAGCTGAATAGGTAAAAAAAAAAACACAGAAAAAACAGCTCTAGCAAGATAATAAGCTGCCATCTCATTAATGCGCAGCTTCTTCTCCCCAGTGCTGTTTCCAAACATAGCAGTATGAAAGCATCCATCTCCAGCACCCCCCTCCAGCCTTCCAATTTACTGCCACTCACCTTTTTTTAATTCCATCAGTGTGATGATGAAAGCTGAGAGAGCATTATGGTTCTCGCCAGTGGTCAGACAGTGAGTGAACGAGAGCAGGCCTGCATCGGTCACACTGTCAGCCAGCCAAATGGGTTAGGACAGAAGAGAGGGGAAGCCAAGGCAGACGGGAGGGGCGGGGGGTATGGGGGTGGTCTGTGGTGCCAAGGGTTGAGTGGCATAGACCCCTAGTGCTCCACAGAACACAACCGCAGAGTTAACATCAAAAACATGAGGGTGTGTTCATATGATCCAAAGAAGGAACATACAGTGTACTATGTATAGTACAGTGTAAGACTTGCTGGGGTCAAATAGCATTTGCACATATTTTTTAGTGTTTGTTTAAACCCACTTGGCAGAGCAGATGTCAGGTATAGTCTTGCATCAGGAGATTTCAGATACAGTAAACCAATCTATCTTTCAAAAAATAACTATAGTAACTGTACAATAGGTTTTAGAAACATAATATATGATAATCACTACACAATATACAGTGCAAAGATCACTTAGTTGACAAATTGAGTTATCAACTGTGTAGCTAGTGTGCTCAAAACTGTAGGGAGATATTCTCAACTGAATAGGACATCAATCAACAGAAAATTACAATTTTTAAAAGTGATAAATGATCAATCATCTAAGTTGAGCATGTCAACATCAGTTCTGAGAAACTGTGATGAGCATTTTTAAACCAATTTCTGACAATTAAAAGACAGTGACATGAAATCATGATTAATCATGAAAATAATCATTTGTTGAAGCCCCAAACAGTTGAATTGATCAAAAGATGTCCAGAACATGTCACGCCATGTTGCGTCATGGGTCATGCAATAAGAGCAGCCATGAGAACGGTATGGGAAACATGGGGAGAATGGCCAGTATGGACAGGCTGTGTGACGGGAAAGCCATCTGGTATCACCGGTCACCAGGCACCGACCACCATATGATCACAGCTCTTCCAAGACCATCTCACGTTCAAAACACAACAGCACTCATGAGCCCCCCTACTCCCATCCTGATCCCAACCCCCACAGTAAATGCCCCTGACACTGATGTACTCTCCACAGCTATTGACCATTCATATGTTTCCGGTCACTGGCATTATTCTGTGTATGACCTCCACTCCCCAAACAATGCCACTCCTCATGCTCTAAATGTCTTCAAATATTGATCTGCACATCTTCTGCAGTCACACAGGGGGAGCCTGAGGAAAGGAATGGGAAAGAATGCACAAGGACGGCCGAGTTGTCGTACAAAAACGCCCCCGCAGAAAAAAAGAGATAGAGAGAAGTGTGACGGCTTTTTAATTTTGGTAAGAAATCAAACAGCATCGGAGAGGGGGGGAACGTTCAGTTGCTGTAGCTGAAAGCCCCACTAGCTGTCAGGAATCTGGCAGTAACCCACAGTCTGAAGACAAGACCTTCTTTAGTCTTTGGCTGTATCACAGATGAATTATTTTGTTATTCAGACGGGTCCTTCTAGCTTGCGGAGGAAAAGTAAAGTCGTTTTTTTGATAGACCTTGGCAAGATGATGACTACTGGATTATTCATAATGTTTTTCTTTCTCCTTCACGACAAATCTGTTCTTCTATTTTTCATGAGCTGAAGATGCTACAGCCTCTGCAACTAAATTCGGAGGATTTGTGCGCTACCCTGCTGGTGTAAAGTTCTAAAATAAAGGCAGGTTTATATTTAACTCAGACGTGGTCTGGTGCAGGCTCCCCCACTAATTGAGGGCTATGCAGTGATCTGCAGTGGGCTAAAACTCATTCACTGTAAACTCTGCTGCAGCATTAAGATGGGGTCATGGCAGAGAGCAATATCTCTCTCAATGTTATTTTCTATCTAAATTCTTTGGTGTATAAAAATTGATTTAAAGCTCTTGGATACTGTGGGGGACATACAATACATTATAGAGCATTCTATACAGAAGCATTCTTCTACAGGCTGGAAAGGGTTCAAATGACAACTAAGCTCTTGTTTTACAGTGTTCATAAAGGTCCAAGTGCCATAACTGAACAAAAGCAAGGAGAATGACAACCAAATCAATAACATGGACACTGAAATTGATCCATCCATGGCTTGAGTGTGACTTGGACACATGTTGACCCATCTTCCCCCTCAGCACTGCTTAAGCAGGTGCTTTCTAGCGGGGGAATGTTGAATGCTGAGTTGAAAAGGTCACGCCACGATGCGTGCCTGCCTCCAAGTATGCCAACTATCTCAGTCCTACGGGGGTCATGGTCTTTGGCCAATTTTGGGATGCATCTGGGGAGGACATGCTCTCAGGTTGTGGACACGCATTTCTTCCCATTCACATAATCCAAGCCTACAGATTCCAACAGGCAACATTTGCCCTGCATATGATCCATCAACACGCACTTGGGTACGACCTTCAAACTTATCAAAACCAAGGGATGGAAAGAACAATGAGTGTGTGAGGGAGAAAAGCAGCTTCTCTTTTTGGCGGATGCTGCTAAAGTTATGAAGTGGCATCCGTCCAGGGGGGCAACTGTTAACATATTATTATCAGAGCAAGGTGGAGAGCTGACAGAATGTTTTTGCCTGCCAGACAGGGGTTTGGTAACTCCACCCCTCTCAGCCCAGCGGAGGGGAGCAGCATTGATGAGAAGTTGACCTTATTCAATCAGATTTTTTTTTCCTCCACTTTCCTTCTTTCTTTTGGATATCTGTCTTCCTTTTTTGAGCATCTGAGTGCTGCCAAGCTCGGCGGGGAAAAGAGCGTTGTGATGGTGTAGGCTGCCTGTGGATGCGCTTCAAACACAGGGAACTCTTCCAATAATGTATGCACATCATGCCCTAGTACATACACACCCACACAGACACAGTAACACACTCGCAAGAGCTAACAAAAGCACATTCCTGCGGTATCTGTGCAAGGGAAAGACAAAAGGGTTTAATGCCATGTCTCTCACACAACTGGCACTACAGCTCAGGCTATAAATCCTGTCCCAGGCTCATTCAGAGCCTCACGGGCGATGATCAGGGACAAACTTTCAATACTTCACTGCTTGTCCCATGATCACACCAGTCATTCTATGGGTGATACAGACACGTCTGAGCCCATGAATGTGTCAGGGAACTCATAAGTCACAGCACTGCTTTACTGCAAGGCAGTCCTCCTGACACACATACACACACACACAAACACACACACACACAAATGCACACACGGGACCACCACTAAACATATCTCATGGTCATGACTATTTACAGCATGAAATGGTCACTAAGTGGTGTAAGTACGTAGCCCTTACTGTATTTGATGTCATGCAGCAGTTTGTACACAGGTAAGCATACCCCATACACACATGCACACAGACTACACATCCATATGTGCACATACAATACACACACGCGCGCACTATCGTCCTGAAGGACATCGATTAATCTAAGAATCACTGCTCTCATATTATAACTGGGTGGAAAAAAGCTATCTAGAGGACAAAAAGAGTGTTGTTGTTGTTGTTAAAAATGAGAAGCATGCAACGAAACCCAAACAATGAGGAATCAATTAAGAAGAGGAGAAAGACAAGAAGAGTCAGACAGGCTGAAGATACGATGAGAGGAGAGAGAGGAGACCGGCAGGCACAGCAACACTAACCTGTTTCACTTCAGCAGGCATGGTCCAAAATCCCCCCTTCGTTCCCGAAAAAATAAAAGCCTCCCGGGGAAATATGTGACAACTATTTCCACCTCTCGGAAAAGTTCTCCTTTCCCTCCTCTCCTCCTCTCGTTTCCTCACGTTTTCTTCGTCTATTTACGTTGACTTTTCCCTCTGTGAGCGCAGAGGTAGCAGCTCAGACGCAAGCAGCCATCCTCTACTCAGCTGTGTCGAGCTAAACGGAGTTAGCCAGAGAAATACAGGAAGTATGGCGATGGGCCTTTCAAATTAAAAGCGCGATGATTACACATACTCGCAAAAGATGATGATGATAATGATGTGTCTGCTAAGCAATAGTTAAATTTGTAACGACCAGAAAAAAACGTTTTACTATTCAAGTTGAAGGTTGAAATTATGTTGTTACAAGAGAAAATTAACCAATAAGACATTGATGTTATTGTTATGTTTCATGTCAAAACACTTTAACCATATTCCACAACCTAAGCTTGCAAAGCAAGCTATATCAAGGTACTTACAAATCATATAGTAGCCCCTGTAGAAGTTAATAGTACATCCTATATAAATAAACATTATATTCAGTAAAACAGTCTGTAAGAAATGTAATATATCTGTGTAATACTGATAATCTTAAATGATTTCTCATTTAAGATTATCATTGCTATAATGCCTACAGAACTGTTTGGAATGCTTTACAATATGTCTCTTGAGATACATGTGTTGTGTGTTTTATCATGGATGCTAGCTCCTGAATTTAGAAAACAATAGCAAAATCAATGTCTTTATTAACTTTTATATCACTGAGAGTGTAAGTCCAGGACATTCTCAAAAAACTGTGGCATAATGCACCTTCCATTGTCCATATTAGAGGTCACAGGTAATACACTCATTCATAGTAGGTGTGTATTACTATTTTGATATTAAAAACAGTCATCTAAACAAGTGTGTGTTTTATTGTACTTGACAATTGGTCCTTCCTTCAGAGAACAAGTATGAGTTGCATCAGGCTTTTTTTGTAATGCTTTTATTTTGAAGGTTAAACCACTACACATACATCCAGTGTAATTCTGGCTATCTAAAGCCAGTTTGACACAGCTGATAAAGGACCCTGCTCTCCCCTTCGTGAGAGAGATGCCATGTATAGAATGGAGAGAGATAGGGGGCAGACCCCCCCCCCCCAAGAAAAGGAATGGAGCTGAACTAAACTGTGCACGCGCACACACACACATACACTCACTCAACAAAAAAGTTAGCCAGAGAGAGAACAAAAACCTCCAGGGCTGAGAGAAAGGGGGGAAACAGGAGGTGTCTTAATAGAAAAGAGGGTTCCCAGACAGGCAGCAGGAGCTGTGTAGCAGCGTTCTCTCTCTCCTCCTTTCTATCTCTCTTCCTCTCTTCCTCTCTCTGTCTCATTGGGTCTATGTCTCTCACTCTATCTCTGGCATCTTAGTGGGGTGGGACCAGCTCCCTTTATGCACTCCAGCTGCGTCTGTCTGACAACTCATCAACCCCTCCTCCTTGTTGGCATAGACAAGGAGAGACGAGGAAAAAGCAGAGACTGGGGGGGCAGGCTGGCTCACACACAACACAAAAGTTGCCCCTACTGAAGCGATGGCACCCCATACTCTACAAATTTTTACACCCTATACACACAGATGCACACACAGCTCCTTTTCTCTAGTTCTTTGTCCCATTCCTCTCACTGCACTTGATATAAGGGAGGGGTGGGACGTACGTGAAAGAATTCACATTCAAATATCTATGACTGTGACCAAGACTGAGAAGGAATGTTAATCTAATAATGTGGATGGAAGCTTAACTAAGGACAACTTTGAGAGAACTCTGAACAGATAGGACAGAGAAAAAGGATGACTGGACTAAAAACAGAAAACAGAGAAAGGAGAAATCCCAAACGGAGGGGGAATGGCTGAGGTTTTGCATTCCACAAGCTTGGCAGTGCTATTTCATCTCCCTGAATGTTACTGCTCCATTTGTTCTTAATGAAAGACCTGGCCCACCATGCACCATTACATTTAGATCTATTTACTCTCAACAATACCATTAAGAATTCATCCAACCAACATTACCTTCAAAAAGTGGTTTTAAAAAAAAAGTCTCGTAACTTCAGCTGCGGTGCATTTCTTTCTCTTATGTGATTTGCAATATCACATTCCATTTAAGCCATTTAAGCGTTGAGTGAGTTTCATAACCTTGTTTAAAAATCCATTAAGTGCCCTGCAATACTCATGGGAACAGATGAGAAAAGAAGCATTACTCTTTGTTTTCCTCAATAAATCTGTGTGTGTGTTCTGCATGGGTCACAATTTATAGTTTAATGCTGTGTTTATTGTTTTAAGGAACATCTTCCAAATTCCCATGCTATCTAGATTGAAACAAAACTATGAGTGTATGCTACTGGCTCTGTTATACTTGTGCATAGTAGTGCTTTGAGCTAAATGCTAACATCAGTCATGCAAATATACTTTCCAAAGTTCATCTTCTTGGTTTAACTAACTTACAAACATTTGCTAACTTGCAGTAAATGCAAAGTACAACTGAGGCTAATGAGAATGTCATTAGTTTTGCAGATATTTGGTCATAAACCAAAGAACTGGCTGGCTAGAATTTTTTGACTTGATGATGGCGCTAGATGACAAGTCAGGGCATCATTAAAGTGACTGCAATTCATTCTGGAGGAGGGTATGAATATCTTCACCAAATTCCATGCAATCTATCCAATATATGTCAGACATGTCACTCATAATAACACAAGTCAATCTCTTGGTGGCATAAGATGTAGAATCAGGGGATCACCAACGTCTGTACGATTCATTCTCTGGGTACCAATGATATCTAAACCAAATTTCATGGCAGTCGATAGTTGTTGAGATATTTCAGTCTGGAGACAAGTGGGGGTATTGCCATTCCTCGAACCATGTTGGTAGCATGTCTGAAAAATGCTGTTGCAGGTTGAACACTCTACTGTCAGGAGTTATCAATAAGCCCTCTGTTACTAGAAATGTAGAAAATTGACAAGTAGCATAAAATAGACAAGACAGGTTGAGGTAAGCTTAATATCTAAAAAAGTATATTCAACATTTCATTTAAAAATAAGTCCTGGAATGTCTTCAACATCACAGGTAGGTGAAACATACTGTTTCCAGGAATACCTGCTACTGTCAGACAAAAGCTCTATTCTCTAGAGTCTAGCCAACCCACACGCCTGGGCCTTGTAAAATGAATGTACAAGGTGTATGAATAATCCAAGAGTTGTAATCAAAGCTCCTGAAGTCAGCTTTACTCTGTCAGGACGTACGGTGTGAAACAGATGGTAGAAAGGTTAATGTGCAGCAACAAGCCACACTTTGAAAGCCAGACACCTTCAATGAAGCTGCATCTGTTAAAATGGTGTTTTTCACTTCCATTCAAGATACCAGAGGCAGAGCAGAGAGAAAGACAAAGGAGCCAAAGCAAATACAGAAAGTAGACTGAAAGAGAACCAACATGAAAATATCCATGGCATTTCATTATAAAAAAAAATAATGTTTTTATATCTCCAGTTTCAAAGGGAACTTTAATGACATCTAATTTTGAAAAGTACTTCAAAAGCATTTTCCACTCTGCCTGGAAACTTTATGAGGAGGTGAGTAGTTCAAACAAACATCCCACAAAGCAGGTCTGCAAAAAATGCATGTAGAGTGATTTTAAAGATAATACTGACTTCGCTGCTCTAAGTTCTTTAAACAATCACTGGACAGTACAGGGGCCTGATGACAAAAATAATGCATGTGTGAGAGTGTACGGGGCCAAGATGATCTGCTCTACTACAGGCTGACTGCTGTTTATTCTAACAATGGTACAGCTTGCAAAAAAGCCCTTATCTAATGACTTTTACTATCATGTTTTATTTTCCCCTTGAAAAATGGCTACTCAGCGATGCAGAGGATTAGAGTCCAATCTATTGGGGGCTTTTGTCTTGCAAAAAGGCAATTTTCCCTTCATTTAGGAAATAAAGCTCTGTTTAAATGACATCACTTCAGATCAAAAGGTTCTATTTTCTGTTTTTGTGTCACAATACTGTAATTGCACTGCTAGATTTAAAATACAACTATAACAGGATTAGGTTTTTCCTAGTTTTCCATCTTGTCATGCATAATTGGGACATTGAATGAGGCACAGACAACTGAATCTGGACCAGTTTGAGGCTGACATGCAGCAAATGATCAACTTTTACACCCAAAAAAACATTTTTTCCGTCACCTTCATTTAGATGAATACCCTTTGGATTTGTAATGGAGTCTCTCTATTGGTTGTTCAGGGGAATGTCTAAAATGATAATATTTAATTAGTTGTTGCATGGCCTAATACCTATCTCTCTGCCAAATTTCATGAGAAACTGTTTTTATCTCTTTAAGATTTCTTGTTGACAGGTGGTCCAACTAACTGGTGAATATATAAGGTGCCAGTTTGATGTAAAATTCTATTTCTCATATGCCTCAGTTTACATGTTGGCCAAAGATCCAAAGCTTCTTGGAAGGATTCAGCTGGCTTCTTTAGTCATCAAGGTCAGTTGCATTTGTAATTGTGATTCATCAAAAGCATATTAAAGTTCAAAGGTGAATTTCTTTCCATTCATGGAATATGTGCTTGGTATATCTGTCCTTATTCAGCACAGAATGATTGGCTTGAATGAGGCCCTAGGAGGAGGAGGACTGTCAAGATTAGTGCCCATCTTTTCACACATTCCATGACTATTACCACCACCCTCTACCCAACAAGAATCACTCTCAGACACGCCATGCGAGACAGTTCACATACCAAGACCAACCTCTCTCCACTTCACCCTTTTCAAATACAGCAACATATAAAGAGGGCCCTGCAGCCAAAGGACAAATTGCATGATTTTTAACCCAAGTGTGTTCATGCGACTCTGACCACAACAGCAAAGGTTTGCAAATTCCAGACTCTTCCAGACGCATGTGTGGTTCTGGCTGTAATCTGATGGTATAAGGATTCAGATGCTGATAACCACATCAGTGCACACAGGTGGAAGATCAGTTATTTACTAGCAAACTCCAAGAGGTTTGTTTTAGATTGCAGTAAACGGAAATGGGATTTTATGCTAATTCCAGGTAAAGTACCCACCTGAGAGTTAAGGCCTCTCTTTCTAGGTTCATTGAACTGCCGTTTAAATGCAGAGTTTGAGTCACATTCCTGGAACTGAGAGTGTAGCTCTGGCATCCAAACACTTATAACAAAAGTCCATTTGTATTTTTTAATTAACATTAGATCCCAAGGCCAGTTTACATGATTGCATGCATTTGTTTCACAGCAATAAAGTGAAAGACAGTTTTGCAGTCTATACTGTGGAGAGCTGGGCTGAAACTCTTTGATTTGATTTACTTGGCAATAGACCTGAATATTCACAGTGTAGTAACCTTAATTAAGGAACACACTGGGGTGAAATTGCAAAGAAATCCCTTTTGCCATTAAGGCATTTGTAGTCTTAAGGAATGCTCTGTCCAATAAAGTGCAAATTTACAAACCTCCCAGAACAAGACTCTGTGCTGCTTCTGTTCCTCATTTGATGACTATTTACATGCTTGTAAGTCATGTCGTAAAAATGTCGCACCAGTATGTTAAACTCATGAGGATAATTAAATTAAGGCTTTGAAGAACACCTCCAGCCCTGGTACAAAGTTCTAAAACTGTTTTCAATTTAGTTATTTTCAGTTGAAAGGGGTCAGCGTCCAGCCTTGTTTGGTTATCCTGCTGGACACTGGGAGGGGTGAGGTCACATTCCACAGGTGGTACTGGTGTCCCGTGAAGGAAAGGGGTTTTATTTTAAACACATGGGCTATGCAGTTTAGTAACTTAGCATTTAGAACTTAGCGGCCAAGCCCAGTAGTCTGTTAGGCAATCATGGTCATCGTCAGGTACAGACGTAAACTTCCATAGTCTCCAGAAACCTTCAGACTGAGGCAGTGCCCTTCAAAGACATTTAGTCTGTCTGTTCACCTATGCGAGTACACAGAGAAGATGTGTGGTAAAGGAAATGGGAGCATTTTTCAGATACCCCCTTAGTGCTTTTAGTGAGTGTAATGGTTTAATGGATTGTGATCAAATGGCAGGGAGGTGCACCAGGACAGGCATTAAGTCCACCAGTGCTGGGGGCTGATTTGAAGGATGAAGGTTTGAGCCGCCTCAGGGGAATATAAATAGCCCACAGTACAAAAGGCTTTTCTGCTGCTTTCCCTTCAAACCTCTCTTCCCCTGTTCATGTGAACAAGAGGAATATGCACAACCCCAAACTTGAGTAAAAATTCCTGTCCTTCCATGTCAGTCCCGGTACTGAGCTGACGCACAGAAAGGACTTGCCCCTTCTCCTTGAGCAGTTAGCAGTGTGATTCATGGGCCATCACCTCAAACTTGACTCCTAATGTTGAAATGGGGTGAATAAAAGATTATCTAGAACATAAAAAGCGCACGCACTCTGCATTTTTACTGAAGGCTGAGAAATTTAGTGCAAAGAAATTTCCTTGCTAGAAAATGTACAATACATTTATTAGATTTGTTAATGGATCAAATTGCCTTTAGACTCTTTTGAACGATGGCATCTCTTCATAGTGATTAAAATGTCATGATAACCCATCTAATACTTGCTGAGATATCAGCATCTTGTAGATTGGGAACCTCTGGGAACTACTGCTATAGACAGTAACATGCTGATGGAAGTGTACCTTCAAAACCAAGATAACTGGAAAACTACAGTGCTGCTACTCTATTTGCCTTTATTTAAAGATTATTAAAAATATGAGTGGGAACATTAGCAGTTCAAGATTATCATATCCTATAGACAAGGGAGTTCCATTTGGAACCATAGAAAACAGACAGCAACATTGTTTGAATTTAAATGTGACTTTTCTACAGGCTGCTACATGGAACTATGAGAGGAAATAAGTGCAGGAGGGCAACGGAAACAGTGTGGTACACAAAAATAAAAAAAAGGAGGCACTTTCACACCAAGGTAATTAGGGTGTTTATGGGAGGCAAGAAGGTTTTTGATGGCAAAGTGAAGGAAAAAGACAGGGGAAGATAGAGGGAGGGAAGGGGGGCAAACTAAGGCTCATTGTTAGGCAGGTGATTTACGAGGGTACAGGAGCTCCCGGGCCCTGCCAGTGGAAGGATAGATCTTCTGTCGCTATAGCACCCTCAGCCCTTTGTATCCATTGTGCCTAGACAGGGCTGGGGGGCTGTGGGGATGAAAGTGGGTGGAGGGCAGCTGAAGCGATTGTTGGTTGAGTACTGTGGTGCCATCGCAGGGCCGGGGCCTGTACATCTTCACCACAGACAGCAGCACAGATCAAAGGCTGCACTGTTCCCTCTCTCTAAAGCTCACAAGCCTTTGAAAACTTCCCACAACATTTGCACAAGGGATGGTATGCCTGTGCAGTGCTAGAAGCCTGCTGAATATAGCATCTGAATACCAAACACCAACACTTTATGACATCCATGGGGCGAGAAATTATCCAGAGTTTCCTTTTCAATGAAACTGGGTGATTGTACGCGCCACGAGATGGGATCTGTGCATGTGCTGGGCAGCAGCCACGGGTAGATAGATTAGGCGTCTGGTGTATATGAAATGAGGTCACCTTCTCCCTTAGCTCCAGACAGACGTGGTTGTCTGAGTGCTGTCTGCCTTTCTCCACACATTGAACTGTCACCATGCGCCACTTGACCTTTCAGAGCCTTGGCGATAACGCTCCTTCAGGCAAAAATCAATTATCGCAGAGAAACGCGATATCAAATGAAGAAAGGGTATGATCTTAGCATGTAAGTGGTCACATGTTGGGGCTGTCGATGAATGCGGATTGAAAGGCACCTCGGTCCGTGTCACTGAATCTCTACTGATAATTTCATCATGAAAGCTAATGGAGTGTCCAATAGCAATGTTCAGATTTTCCTCACAGGACGGTGCAGCATAAACAGTCTAAGTCTCTTCCTTGGCGGCAATTCATAAAGTGTTATATTGAAGTGAATGAGGATCAGAATTCAATTAGTAAGGTCTTAGAAAGTAGGCCAGTGCTGTTTACAAGAACCTCTCCCACACTCATTGTTCCAATACAATGGTACAAAGTGTCTTGTGGTGATTTACCTTTTTACACTCACTGTGTTACCATCAAGCAGCACCAAAACAAATATCACAAAATGACATTTAAAACATGTTGAATCACAATGTTCTTTAATCCTACTCATGTGCACTCCAGCTTGTGTTAATATCAGAATGTGATTTGTTTATTGCTGGGACTATTATTTTGTCTTCGCTCTGTGAAGGACAGATTTAGATGATAGAGAACTGTGAGCGGTATGTGGCATCTGTAGCCAACGACAACAACATAAAATTCTTGAAAAGTTTCAACTTTACTCTCAGATTTTCTTTTTGGAACAAGGCCATGAATCTACACCCACGTTACCACTATTGTGAGGCTGTACCTAGGCACAGTAGTGCTTTGCATCAGTGGACTGACTGACCAACACTTCCATCCCTGACTGCTAGAGAGGCTAAAAACTCTTCTTTATTGTGCAAAATTATTATGTTCACATGAGCATTAGCCAAAAGATTTGTCACCAAACTTAACATCTAGAAAGGCTACAAATCTTCTTGACTTTAAATTTAAGGAGGAAATAACTGCTATATTTCCACATAACACTGTCAAACCATCACTGTATGATTTATTTGAGTCATTTGGCTGCAGTCCATGGCCATGCCTCACTCCACATCCAGGCTGTACTGGACAGAAGAGCATGCTGTGTTAAAATAGGAAAGCTGGAGTTAGGCAGCGATGAGCATCTCAGTGCACTGTTTGAAGTGTCCAATCATACAGGTCTATGCTGATGCATGTGAAGTAACCTGCATCAATCTCAAATGATGAAGGCAGATAAAAGTGTTAGCCGCTCGCTGACGTGTAGACCAAATCTGTTCCAGGGTCAGCACTGTGTAGCAGAGTGTTATCTAGATCGGTAGCTTATCACCACTACTTATTACTTGCATCTGATTTCATTAATCAGACTTGGTCCACTTTTTCTTTTCTGACCCCAGCTTTAAACAATGCTGGGCCTCATTGAGTCTGGCCCTGGGGTTGTGAATCTGAACCCTAAGTGACTGAGCCATGCTGCACTTTAATTTATCATGTAGCCTGAGGATTGTGTGTGTGTGTGTGTGTGTGTGTGTGTGGGGGGGGGGGGGGGGAGGACACTGAGAGGAAGAGAGCAACCTGATGCATTCCTCATTGCTCATACCACCTCATTATGAGAATGGAGTGGGTCTAACGGTGCAGCACACGTAGACTCACATTCACACTTATCTGTGAGTCTGATCTGTGAGTGATAGTGTGAGAAAGCAGCTTAATTCACTGCCTGTCATGTTAAGCACTGTCCAGTAAATCATTGACCACTTTATGAGGGGGGAGGGTTTCTAGCTCTTAAACACACACACAAACATATGAATGCAGTAGATTGCCGGACCCTGTGGTGGGCGAGGGGATGACAACTTTACTTTACCATTCCATACTTTTCCTGCATCCTCTTCATTTTCCCTTTATGAGGCCAAATTGGCAGCAAGCCCTTTAAAAATGAACACTGACACCGGCTGTTAACAAAATGTGACTGCAGGCAAATACAACTGCAGGCAAACGTAGGCAAAGCAGTTCCATCTTCCAAGTCTTGGGTTACATCAATAATACATGAGACTGCCTCCCTTTGTATGATTAGTTTGTGATACCATGCTACAGGTAATACCAAATTGTGCTTTCAAAATCTAGTCAGTAAAACATGTGTAAAGTCTAAAAGGGTTTCTTCAAAGAAGTGATCATTCCCATGTGTAAAAACAGGAGAAAGTGCTATGAGGATATCAGCACAACAGAAACACATGCATCAGTCAACCCTTCAAAGGCTGAAAATAACAGAGTAATAATATGTTATGTTGCCTGACATTGGGAGTTACTAACAGAGGAAGCGTTAACTGTAACATTTTCTCTCAGTGGCTAACAGTTTGAAGTGTGTAAATCAATGGGCTGTTGTGACTGCTGACATTTTTAGAGGATTACAGCTGTCTCATTTCTACATCTTACATTTCCTGCCCCTGCAGAGTCAGCCAGCATTGACAGGAGTCCTGGCCAGGACTCTAATATCCTCCAGACGCTGGCCAGAGCTGGGCGAAAGGCCACATCCAATCAGCAGCGCCACCAGACAATATCAAAGACCAGTGGGCGAAAGGAGATGGGATTGGATGGCAAGCAGTGGCGTAGAAGGAGGGAGGTGAATGAAGACAGAATGAGAGGTTGAATTTCAACAGCTCGCTTTCAAAGAGATGAGTCACCACAGAGCAGATTATAGCACAACATCCAGGATGGTGGGTTCAGACAATGGGAACAAGAGTTCCAAATCACAGAGAAATTGAACAGAGAGATTATTGAGTTCCACCAATGATGAAAAGCAATGACCATGAGCAAACATGACGATGGAATGTGTTTGCTCAGATGGAAGGAGGGAGCAGGAGAGGCGAATGTCACTTTAGAGAGGTAAGCAGGGAGGCAGACACATGGTGGGTCAAGCTGGTGGTTGAAAAGGACAATGGGTTGTTGGCCAGCACTCTGGCATCATTTACCTGCATCACCACCTGCTGCCATGCTAGCGGTTGGCTGGTAGTGGGGTTGGGAGGCAGGTTGGCGCGCTCGAGCTGCAGGGTGACGTTGCGCCGCTCCTCCTCAAGGGCTCGGGTCAGCTGCTCAAAACGCGCCTCCTGCTCTTTCACTGAGGCCATGATGCTGGCAGCTGAGCGAACGTCATAGTCCTCCATGTCCAGTGTTGGTCGCAGTTGTACAGATCTTCCGAGTCAGGAAGGGAGGGAAGAGAAGGGGGGAGGAGGGGGCACCAGGTCATTAAAAACACTCACACCCAACAGGCTGGGTGAGTGGCATTAATAGGCTGATGCATGCCTCAAATTCAAAGTCAAATAAAAGACCTATTTAGAAGGTAGGACATTGGTGACTTGGCAAACAGCACAAGCTTAAAATTATCATCATGAACAAAAGAGCAACATGACACAATAAAATGGAACAATCAGAATGGCTGACTGGATGACTGGGTAGGGTCATAGTATGGAGAGTTGATCTGTTCTGTTTAATTTAGACTGGTTTCTTGAGCCAATACCCTAAAGGACAAGCTCAAATTCTTCTCACAAAGAATGACTGCATGGGAAGTCTATGATATTACAAACCAAGCATAGCAAAGACAATAATGAGGGTGCTCTGCTGGGTGCCAATTATGACTCTGCTTTCAGAAGTTTGAGTCTTTCTTGTAATTAAGACAATCATGGCACCACAGATAAAACTCAATACAATATTGCTGGAACATCAGCACAGCAAAATGAAAACATGATCCACCAATTCCAAGTACAACAAAGGGAATGAAACGGCACAGTGCACAGTCACAAAAATTCAAAAGATTCACAAAAGATTCTTGTTTCTGCACATCCAAAAAGTGGAAAGGAATGATTGCATCCCTACAAATGTCGCTGTCATTGGATATAGTCATGCACAGAGCCATAATGCATTCTGACACACAAGCACTGTTACAGGCACAAATCCAACACATGCAAGCTTCCCACAGCCACCCATATGGACACCTAGGTCTGGTATCAGACACACACACACACACACACACACAGTCCATCATCAACAATCACGATTTCTAGATAACAGTTGCAAGCCACAGTGCATATCACTGTCACACACACCCTGATATCCATAACTGATGGGGGCATGATATCAGGGGGGTTGACAGTGATATGCACTGTGGCTTGCAACTGTTATCTAGAAATCGTGATTGTTGATGATGGACTGTGTGTGTGTGTGTGTGTGTGTGTCTGATACCAGACCTAGGTGTCCATATGGGTGGCTGTGGGAAGCTTGCATGTGTTGGATTTGTGCCTGTAACAGTGCTTGTGTGTCAGAATGCATTATGGCTCTGTGCATGACTATATCCAATGACAGCGACATTTGTAGGGATGCAATCATTCCTTTCCACTTTTTGGATGTGCAGAAACAAGAATCTTTTGTGAATCTTTTGAATTTTTGTGACTGTGCACTGTGCCGTTTCATTCCCTTTGTTGTACTTGGAATTGGTGGATCATGTTTTCATTTTGCTGTGCTGATGTTCCAGCAATATTGTATTGAGTTTTATCTGTGGTGCCATGATTGTCTTAATTACAAGAAAGACTCAAACTTCTGAAAGCAGAGTCATAATTGGCACCCAGCAGAGCACCCTCATTATTGTCTTTGCTATGCTTGGTTTGTAATATCATAGACTTCCCATGCAGTCATTCTTTGTGAGAAGAATTTGAGCTTGTCCTTTAGGGTATTGGCTCAAGAAACCAGTCTAAATTAAACAGAACAGATCAACTCTCCATACTATGACCCTACCCAGTCATCCAGTCAGCCATTCTGATTGTTCCATTTTATTGTGTCATGTTGCTCTTTTGTTCATGATGATAATTTTAAGCTTGTGCTGTTTGCCAAGTCACCAATGTCCTACCTTCTAAATAGGTCTTTTATTTGACTTTGAATTTGAGGCATGCATCAGCCTATTAATGCCACTCACCCAGCCTGTTGGGTGTGAGTGTTTTTAATGACCTGGTGCCCCCTCCTCCCCCCTTCTCTTCCCTCCCTTCCTGACTCGGAAGATCTGTACAACTGCGACCAACACTGGACATGGAGGACTATGACGTTCGCTCAGCTGCCAGCATCATGGCCTCAGTGAAAGAGCAGGAGGCGCGTTTTGAGCAGCTGACCCGAGCCCTTGAGGAGGAGCGGCGCAACGTCACCCTGCAGCTCGAGCGCGCCAACCTGCCTCCCAACCCCACTACCAGCCAACCGCTAGCATGGCAGCAGGTGGTGATGCAGGTAAATGATGCCAGAGTGCTGGCCAACAACCCATTGTCCTTTTCAACCACCAGCTTGACCCACCATGTGTCTGCCTCCCTGCTTACCTCTCTAAAGTGACATTCGCCTCTCCTGCTCCCTCCTTCCATCTGAGCAAACACATTCCATCGTCATGTTTGCTCATGGTCATTGCTTTTCATCATTGGTGGAACTCAATAATCTCTCTGTTCAATTTCTCTGTGATTTGGAACTCTTGTTCCCATTGTCTGAACCCACCATCCTGGATGTTGTGCTATAATCTGCTCTGTGGTGACTCATCTCTTTGAAAGCGAGCTGTTGAAATTCAACCTCTCATTCTGTCTTCATTCACCTCCCTCCTTCTACGCCACTGCTTGCCATCCAATCCCATCTCCTTTCGCCCACTGGTCTTTGATATTGTCTGGTGGCGCTGCTGATTGGATGTGGCCTTTCGCCCAGCTCTGGCCAGCGTCTGGAGGATATTAGAGTCCTGGCCAGGACTCCTGTCAATGCTGGCTGACTCTGCAGGGGCAGGAAATGTAAGATGTAGAAATGAGACAGCTGTAATCCTCTAAAAATGTCAGCAGTCACAACAGCCCATTGATTTACACACTTCAAACTGTTAGCCACTGAGAGAAAATGTTACAGTTAACGCTTCCTCTGTTAGTAACTCCCAATGTCAGGCAACATAACATATTATTACTCTGGTTATTTTCAGCCTTTGAAGGGTTGACTGATGCATGTGTTTCTGTTGTGCTGATATCCTCATAGCACTTTCTCCTGTTTTTACACATGGGAATGATCACTTCTTTGAAGAAACCCTTTTAGACTTTACACATGTTTTACTGACTAGATTTTGAAAGCACAATTTGGTAATGCAGCACCTGTAGCACTTAGATGCATCACCTTTAATCATGCTAAAGGAGGCAGTCTCATGTATTATTGATGTAGCAAGACTTGGAGAGATGGAACTGCTTTGCCTACGTTTGCCTGCAGTTGTATTTGCCTGCAGTCACATTTTGTTAACAGCCG
>BRZM01002291.1:0-34752 GCA_033238685.1 Lates japonicus
GCTGCGCCTTTTGTTGGTTTTTCCTCAGCCGCCCCCGCCATCCCTTCGGCCCTTTTCTGCCGGGTTCTGCCTGTAGGCTGCAGCTGTGGCCTGCCACCCTGTGCCCTGCATCTCAATGAGCCATGGGCCGCCCGCTCCAGAGGAGAGGGGGCTCCCTGATGCAGGGGGTCACCACTGAGCCCCAGCAACCACAAACTCCGCCCAGCGCCGTCCTCTACCCTGAGCCGCAGAGCTCTGAGCTGGGCTGCCTGTGCTGCCCGGATACCCATCTACCCATTTGCACCCTCTCGCTGTGACCATATAAGGCAACATCAGGCTTACATGCCATCCTAAACTGTCCAGGAGTTTAGGCTCCTTAATTTTTTTTTTTTCCTTTTCTCTTTATGTCTTCCTGACATCCCCCCTCCTTTCCAAACCTCTTTTGTTGGCCCCTCTCTCTCTCTCCCTCTCTCTCTCCCATGCAGCTGGATGGGGGGCTCCATTGCCAGGGCTTTGGCAGCAGCATCAACAGGTTGCGGGGAAGGGCTACCCTGGCCTCCAATGTAGCCCTCTCTTGTCTCTTACCCTTATCCCTCTCTCTTTCTCCCTGTCACTACGGTTGCTGCTGCTACCCCAACAGGGAAAAAAAAGCAAGGGGGATGGGGGGGCACGATGGAGGCTGCCCCTCTTTCTCACGCTCATAAGAAAGCCCTCACTTCTTCTCCGTGGTGAGTGACACCTGCTGATTACCATAGAGACACTGTGGGAAGTTCCCCCCTGCCACACTGGGGCTGAGATTTGCCCCCTCTCCCTGGGTAAACAATCAGTCCATGGATTAGTTAACTAGGTTACTGCATGGCAAACAAATAAACACACATTATTTAGAGCAAATTAGTGCCAATGAACTCTCAATGACCAGTGTAAGATCTAACAACCTCAAACAAGCAAAGAATAACCTCTAGAGCTAGATCCTCTCCAGCTGTTAAAATTCACAGAGACCAACTTCCTCCAAAAAGTATGACAAAACTTTCTATAAGGCCTCTGAATAACATGTAAAATATGTTCTGAGTACTAGGATAAGCTGAGCGTACAGTCAACTCTTAGTCTGCAGACAGCTGAGCATCCCCTTCATCTCTGTCTCCCCTACCCTGCCTAAACTGGCGAGAGGTGCCAGTGATGTGATTGATGTCGGAGACTGGGAGCTTTTCGCTGGTCCATAGCCGCTTCCGCCATGGGTCTGAGTTGTCAGCAGGGTCATTATCCTAGCAACAGGGTGGTGGGTGGGGAGCGTGCACTGGAAGTGGGGGGAGGATTGAGAGGGGGTGGTGAGCTGGTGGGAGGGAGAGCAGGAGGGGGGACAGGCAGAGGCTGAGAGGAAAGAGGGGAGTTCATAGAAACGAGAAGAGGAAGAATGTGGGAGTAAGAATGGAACGGGACGAGAGGAAGGACAGAGACGAAGACAGCGAGGAAACAACTGCAGAGACAAAAAAAAAAAAAAAAAAGGGAAGAGAGGAACAAGAGACCGAGAGCGCTGCCGAGCACCACAGTTGTGGCGAGCAGGCGGGCTCTGCACAGCAAAGTAAGCACACAGCGGGCTTGCCGCAAGAGGCGGGCGAGCGGTGAAGGTGCCACCTCCCTCAGCCTCCTGGTCCCTCCACCACCCCCCAAAACCCTGCCAGCCAGCCTGCCTGTCGACAGCTGCACCCCAGTAATTTACTTCTCTCCACCACATTTAGCAGGAAGACTGCTTCCCATTACCCAGAGCAGGGGGTCTGCGCTGACGGCCAGACACCCGACCAGAGCACTGGCTTCCCGGTGTGACACCCTCTGCTGCTGGACCCTGCCTACAGGGGCTCCACTTCCAGATCTATCTGGCACTTCAGCTTCCACTGCTGTTTGGTTGTAGTTTGAGTATTAACCACCAAAGTTGGGGTTATTTGTTGTAGATTTATTTGCAAAAAGTTAGCAAATGTAATACACACTACATCTGTTAGCTTCAGCCAAACTACTAAATTACCTGTCATCACAGAGTTACAGTTTTCCCCTCCTCAAAAATTCCTTTTATCTCTCACTTAGTTTCTCTGATTTGTTTTCCACAGACGTTGTCCTTTCATGGTTATTCACTGGTTATTATAAAGAATATTGTATGGAAACTCAGGCTTTGACTTTCTACTCTGAAAAAGTCAAAACCTGATCTTATTAAAATTCTTTTTAATAAGCTCTGATGTTAATACAGACATTGGTCAATGTTCACTGTATATCTAGATAGAAAGAATGTTAAAATATCCTTCTTCTTATTCTTTAATTGTTTGATTCTTTATACGTTAATGACGTTTTTGAATTGAGAGTTGCTGAATAAATAATAAAAATCATTCCACTGCTGTAATCTGCAAACTGCTGATGAAACAGAGTTTCCTAAGTTGTATCATCTGTTACTTTTGAATACTTTTACATAAGTTATTTAATATTTATCGGCCATCTATCATTTCATAAATGTGCAGACGACAGAAATCGGTCTTTTACTAAGGCTTCAACAACAAAAGTAGAACTCTAATGTATCAAACACACACTGCTAAAACTACTAAAGCACTGAATAACTTTGTTTCTTTTAACTGTAATACATGACACAATTTTACAGCTAAAAAACATAAAACATTTTGGAATTCATGTAAAAAGATTTTGTTATTTTATGTGCAGTTGGGAGTTGTTTGTGAAATGCCTAACAATGTAGCTGAAAATATCAGCAAATGGGATGAGCTATTGCAGTAGTTCTGCAGTATGTAGCGTGTGTGTGTGTGTGTGTGTGTGTGTGTGTGTGTGTGCGTGTGTATGCGAATGTGTGTTTGTGTATTGCAGCAGTGTGTGGCCCATGACAGCCATAATGAGGGGATGTGTAGGAGCCTGGGCGAGCCCAGCAGCAGAGCTGGCAGCAAGTCAAAGTCCTCAAGTCCTGAGACAGTCAGCATTGCAGCATCATGAGACATTCTTAATCAGGTGGGTCTGCTCCTTTGAAGAGCAGGAAACACCACATTCCCTCGCTGAACTCTTACAGAGAAAACTAATACAAACGTGGAAAATGCTGGCCGAGTTTGTTGGAGGCCTGTTCACCAGATGCACAAGGCACAGATATTCAAACGATGAAAGAAAAAAAATGTTTCATCTACACTGACTACTGTGTCTGGTGTTTCACAAAACCCATGCATGCCCCCCTCCCACCCCCTCTCGTTCCCACTGTGTCTCATGCGCTCTCCTGGACCACCAACAAGGTCTCACTTGGAGGAGCAGCTCATGGGTGTCCTTCAGCCGCATGACCAGCGAAGAAGCAAATCAGCTCATGCGCTCCAAACCAAACCACGAGAGGGTCCGTGTGGCACGTCGCACACAGCATCCATCCACTCCGCTGAGGCCGACTGGGTCACTGAGCAATGTTCTGGGAACATCACAAAGACGCTGCTCAACTTCTGTCTCTCTCTGTCTGCCCCTTCATCGTTCCCTCGCTATCTCTAACTGGTGTGTTCTCTGCTTTCCCCTCCCTCCCTCCCTCCCTCCCCTCATGAGCCGGAGCCAGCTGAGCGTGCTACCCAAATCCAACAGTTGTTGCGGCCTTCGTTAGCCTAACGAGGGGGCCGGCTCTTTATACTTGTCAGGGAGCAAATGAGTCAAACAAACAAGGGCCAGGGAAGAGGGGAGGACAAGCGAGCGCTGTTCTGTTGAGCTTCACTGGGTTCTTGGCCACAGCGCTTCCCTGGAAACTAGGGAACCCACAATCTGCCTCTTTGATGTCTGATGATGCTCTGGCTTTGATGGAAACTTTGGAAAAACACACTTGCAAAAAGAAATAACATGCTACTCGGCCTCTGTGGCCACTAGAGGCCGTAGGCACATTCAAAGTGTGTGGGTGCACTCTGTGAAGGATCTAAAAGGGAAGTATCATTTGGGGACATATAACAACTGGTTATGATAGTAACAACAAAGTTACAGTGTTTTCGCAAGGCTGTACTTGTGATGCGGTCTGTGCATAAGGGCACTGGGCAATGTCCTGCTGGCAGCGTAACTTCTGAATAAATATGCTTCACACTGTCCATACACTCACACATTTGCATATGCATATCCAGACGTATGTACACACACACACACACACACCACTCCCGTCCTGCTCAGCTGCTTTGTCTTGCATTCCAAAACTGTCCTTCCAAAAACAGATAACCAAGATAACAGTCACAACAACACATCCCAGGCAGTGTCCACAGGCCAGACACATTACTGCAGCGCAAGGCTTAAGGAGAAAGTATCAAGGTGTGTCCTTCAGAATGAGATCATCTCACTGAGTGCAGTCTGTCTGGGACAAATGTACGGATCGCTCCGAGGCCAAGAATCTGCATCTCTAATGACAGATTAGCTCTACGCGGGGGGGGTGGGGGTGGCGCTTGCCCCAGTTTCTTTCACGACTCTCCACAGAGTTTATATACGTGACGCTGAAATGTGATTAATCAGACAGGAATCAAAAGAGAGAGTGTGAGTGGATGTGTTCAGCTGATGCACCAGAGCTGCAGCTCTCTGTGCCTGTGACTTGCTCACCATGAAATCCATTCATCACATAGAGCCATTAAACGTGGCTTTAGCAGAGGACAAGGCAACACTTAGGCTGTACGCGCTTTTGTTAAGTCATGCTGCTAGACCATGTCCACGGAACACACACAAAATGTTGATGGAAATATGGAGGGCTAGCCTTTGTAAAACATTAAATTAGTGTTTTGAGTGCACACATGGGAGTAATGAGCATGCTGAACACACTTGGAAGCGGTATAAGCCATTTATTATTACGCCCACATGGTGATGTGAGTCACTTGGGTGGCGCCACCACACAAAAAAGCTCCACTCAAGGTGCAGCGCGGGGATGACAGTGGTTGAGTGGGGGCTGCCTGGCTGAGGTGATGGACACCGAGACAGGGCTACTGCAGGTTCACCTTCTGTGCGGTGACTCTGGGGGCAAAGACTCCATGACAGTGACGCGACACTAAAAGCCTTCCTGTCAAGGAGGCAGGCGGACGCCCTCCAATCAAAACACCGAAGCTCTGGGTGACATTTCACAGGGCACAGCTGCTGGGCTCCGACAGCATGCCAACTCACTATTCCTGAAGGGTTGTTTGTTTAGTGTGTGTATGTGTGTGCGTCACGAGTAGAAGGGTGTCACTGCTAGCACTCTATGCGTATGTGTGGTGTGTGTATGTGCATATATACTGCCATACAACCTGACTGTTTTTCTAACAGTCACTATTTGACTACTCTTATGGTTATTTTTTTACACAGGATTTCTATCACAATCTTCCGCTCTTATCAGCACTGCCGGAGAAGGTGTGGAAAAATGGACACATTCCAATTTTGTGGAATAGATAGTAAGAACAAGCACGAGATTAACTGTGAGTATACAAATTTACAGACTCAGAATGAATGATGCTTCAGCGTAGCTTCATGCTAAACAAATGCAATTTTACATGTTCGCTTCCAAAGACATGATGTTCCTGTTCTCATTTTTTTCCTTAATAGACAGAATAGCAAAGTTTTCCTCTAAAGCCTTTTATATATGATGCAAATCTAATTCCTGACATGAATTTAGCTTTGTAGCAGTAGATACAGATGCTTTGTGAGACACCCAGGATTGTGGATTAGTTAAAGCTCTAAATAGCTATATACAATTTTGTTAACTACTTTCTAACTTTGCATCATTGGTCTAAACTAAATAGAAGTTTTGCTGATAAGACACAAAGTTTTATCCTTTCACTCACTGGAATGACCAGGGTGTGTCTGCCTAGGACCGACTGAGCCGAACCAGGCTGACCCTTTCCTAAAACAGCAGCCTGTTATGCTCTCAGCCCAGGCCTTGAGGAGGGGGAGCGAGGGCTAACACACCACAGCAGCACTCTGTTCCCCCTAGAGTCCCAGGAACTCTCCTGGTGACCTGCTCCCATCACCTTATCCCCTGAGTCAGAGTCTCGGTTTCCCCTCTTCCAGTAAAAGCCTGGTTCCCTGGCGCCAGGCCCGGGAGCCTTCAGTGGTTTTGGAGAAGTTCCTTATCCTATTTTGCCCCCGGTGGCGGCGGCGGTGGTGGAGGCGGCGGCGGCGGTGGAGTGGGCTCCGCGAGGCAGCCGCAGTTTTGAAGGCAGAGTCAGTATGCACACATAAAGCTGCTCAAAGCCAGCAGGTATGTGAGGAATGCCTCTTCGTCCAAACAACAGGACTCACGCCCGACACAGAGCCACGCCACGCCACACAGCGCTGTCAGAGCAGCTAAATGGGGCCCGAGGGGGACTCTGCAACTGGATGGCTCTTTACATTCGATCTGGCATATGGCCTGTTTAAATAGGTTTACCCAGAGATCAATCACTTTGGACATATGTCACTGGGTTTAGGCATTTCTGCAGCTTTTAGAGGACAAATCTGTTACTAGTGTACTGTAGTAGATGCTTGTGAATCCAAGCACCTCAGGAATGAAGGTAATGTGGATTTGTGAAATATTTGAACAATTAGTCTGAAAATTGCAATCATTCTACTGTCCTCTAATTAACACCCAAAATACAGTGTATGCATGTGCTGAATGCATGAATGCATGAAGTACTACTGATTTGCAGTTTAAATGCATTTCTCATACAGGTATCGACAAGGGTTTCTGAAATATTTACATAATGAACATATTTTAGGGGCTTTGCATATTTGTGATCTGTGCCAGCTTGGTTAGCCCACAAGTTTGCACAGTTGGGGTTTTTAGTGTATGAGGTGATGACAACTATACTACATCTTGGCTGAATTGTAAACTATACATAAAAGAAACCATGGCACACACTGTAAATAATGAGGTGCATACAGTAATTATCTTATTTCAACTTGGTTTTTTGAAGCACAGCAAAAGTTCAAGTGCAGTTAAGTTCAAAACAAATAAAAAGGCTTTCTATATATCTATTTATATATCAAAAGCCTTATCTGCTTACCTCTTTTATGCAGCCATCCCTCCTTGACAATCACCACATTGGTCATGTTGGTGGGCAGGGTGGAGGATCCAGGTTTCCCGCAGGAAGAGACACAGCTTTGTTTCCTTCACACAGCCCTGTACAGGAGCCTAGAGACGGGGTCCTGGGGTTTACAGCTGCCTTCTCAATGGTGGTTACCTATTAGTTGAAAAAGAGTAAAAATTAGCCCCGTATTGAGGTGAAGGATTTTTTTCCACTTGTCTGAATATTAACCCTCAGGTCAACATAGTAGAGGAGAGAGGCGGCAGAATCCAGAGGATCCTTGTGCTTTATGGCCCAGTTAGTGGAGTATATGCTAAAAACCACAGCGTAGTCCCGTTCGCATGTGGAACCTGCAGCACTGCAAGGTTCAAATATCTGTGTAAGGCCGTGGTTTTTGGCATTTACAATGAAGTCTCCCGTATTGGAAAATTCCATGCTGTTCGCACACAACACAACCATTCCTGATAGACTGGAGCATTTTTTTTTCTACTCATGACTAGAACAGCAGTGGGTTAGAAAATATTGTCATTAAATAATTCTCACACAGGATGCCTAAATGGTGGGGTTTAAGCTTAGGTTTTGGATCCTATCTGAATCATATTTGACAAATGCTCCCTTGCTGATTTTGTAACTATATCCTTTTCCCTGGATTTTTATTCTGTTTATCCTATAGGCAGGTAGCAAGAAAGTTCAAAAGTTAAGCGATGTGAACAGGTTTGATGAGTGTGACGTTTCTGTTTGTGCTGTGCAAGGTATATACGTTTCTGAGGGGGACAGCAGGGATCATCATCCAACAAAAAAACACAGATCTTGGCATTGATTATTAACTTCCCTGTATTCTACATTTATGATCATTTTGAGTTTTTATCATGGAAGTCCAGCAGCCTCCAAACATATAACATCGACTTGAGCTGCTACAAATTGCCTGGGAAAAAAAAATTTGAGCAAAGACCTGGACATATTTTCTTTAATTATTTTCCCCTCAATGCCTTGGACTTAATTTCCCTGTACATAAGGACTAATTTATAATGAAATTCTTTATGATTAAATGAATTTTAGATTATTACAGTGCTGCTGTGCAGTAAAAAATGTGTGCTACAGCAGGCCTGTGTGAATGATCTAATTTTCCTCAAATACGCAATTTATCCGAGTGGCATTATCCAATCAGCATTTTTTGTTTAAAAACAAAACAGACAGTAAATAAATACATTTGAGATCATGATGAAGACCATGCGTTGTGATCAAAAGCTCCAGAAGAGCCACTAAATGGGCTTTAAGATTAGATTGTTCGGTTTTCTGTAAAATAATCATGTTCCTTTTACATCACCTGATTAAAGTGTCTTCGTTGTCATGAAACAAATCCATGACAACGAAGTAAACTCCATCTGCTGATGAAGATCATGTGATATGACCAAAAGCTCCAGAACAGCTACTAAACGGGCCACGAGGTGAGATTGTTCTGTCATGAAATAAATATGGTGTGAAGAGAAAGCACACTGTTTACTGTTCCTTCATGCGCTGCATCTGTGAGCGTTGCTGATTTTATTCACACCCAACCTGTAGTGCAAGAACAACAACTTGGGCTCTGCTTCACACATAAAACAGAAACAAAAAAACTGCTGTTGCACTTATATAGTGAGTATGTGAAAGGGTCTTCCGAGAGATGTGCGAGTAAAGTGCAGAATAAAAACTAAATGTGAGTAAAAGATCAAACTACAGGAATAGTGTCACCTGTTCAAACTCAAGTCAAAATGCTAGACACAAGACGAGACAAAACTGCTCTGACAGTCATCTGATAAACCAAATGGGGCTGAATTCCATCACAGACATATTGGTTATTCATCAACGGCACATACTAAGAACCTGCAGGCTATCATCATCAAAACACTTGACCTTTTGATTCATTCATTCAGTACTTCTCGATGATATAAATACAGCTTTGAGTGCAGGGTAGAAGCAAAAGAATAATCAATTGCCATGCTTGTTCACACAAATGTCACATACTGCACCAGGCAATCTCTGACCATCGACTGAAATCAATTTGCCTGCTGCTGCTCCGTCAGAGTAAAGCCATCAAAAGAGAGCTCTGTTTGAGTGGCCCCATCCAGCTTACTGGTGGGGACAACAACAGGAAGTGGATGTGACTATTGACAGACTACGAGTCATATCAGTACAGCCCCAGGCTCGGGGACGTCTGTCGGTGAATGTGCAATCAACATGCCTTTTACTGCCATTCTGCTCACTTCCATCAATGAGCAGGAGTGAGTTCATGAAAGCAGGGTTTATTTTTGCTCGGTGTTTTTGTTTATTGCACTGGGGTTGTGGTGCTTGTGTCACACAGTCGATGTTGGAAGGATCTTGGGAGAAGGATTTGAAAAAGCACACTGAGTGCAATTCAAACTAGGGATCACACAAACCGTTGGATCCCTTCGGCATCTTAGTGTGTACTCTGTGACACAGGCACGCACACATTATATACACATTGGGATACATCACACAAACAAACTTGAGCGCGCACACCACAGCCAAAAAAGCAACACATACACAAGACCGGCTCTGGAGCCACAACAGAGCACTGCTGTTTTAATGGGAGCGACCTGTTGCTACTGCGGCCTGTGTGGAAAAGCTGGGCTGCTGCCAGCGCTGCAGCCAGCAGCCACTGAATGAACCCAGTACCCTGACAGCGGGTCACATGGTCCTCAGGCCTCTGAGCCACCGCCTGCCTGCCTGCCTGCCCGCCCGCCCGCCGCCTGCCCGCCTGCCTGCCTGCCTGCCTGCCCTGCTGTCAGTGTGGTTTTCAATCATTCATCTTTCTGGCTCCAGCTCCGGGGGCCACCTCATTCAATGCAAATCAGTGTCATGCAGGAAAGATGCCACACACCGAGCCTGTCACTGGGCCAGAGAGGACAGTCCCATGTGTTTACGGCAGGAAGCAGAAAATCAAGCCGACATTGCCACACCACTTCCTCCATCACAGATCGATAGATACAAGACTGCTTTTGCTCTATTTTCTCCCCGCGCTTGGGTAAACAACTACGTCAGCAGCTGGGTTATGGTTACAAAAGGTGGACCATTATGCTCAAATATTTAAATCGATTAAAAGAAATGAGAACATCAAACATGCTCACCTGCTGCTGGAAAACAGCCCCTGAAGCGACACTTGGGTTTGTGCTCTAATGAGACGATGGAACCAATACTAGTTGTGATCTACTACACAGTGCCAAGTTCCTCTTTCAAGTTCCCTGAAAACACTCCAGTAATGATAAGAATATTATGGGTAGGTGTAGCTGAATACCAGACCACAGCTACTGTAACCTTGAAAGTCAAGTAGGCACACTGCTTTTTAATCCTGTGATGACATGAACAGCAACCCTTCTATGACTCATCTTAATGTATTCACTTTCATGCTGTTCAGACAAGCCATGAACTAAATTAAAGATGCATCACCAAGCAAGACTTATTTAAATACATACCAGTCACAACAAACTCATTCTGTCCTTTAAAAAAGATCTGTACAACACAAAGAGTAAGGCTTTTAAGTCCTGGTCTCTGTAGCTGGTTTCAAGTGAAATCACTTGGCCGTCAGCGTGAGCAACTAGTAAACAAGATGAATGAAACAAAAAGTACTTTAGTCTGCTCAGTTTCCCGACACAGGCCGAGAACTGAACCGAAATGTGATGCTGACGTCGGGCTGCCATCATCAGAAGCGTACCCCCCTCTCAGTGACAATACATGTAAACTCCTGGCCACCATAAGTCCGCCTGTGTACGGAGACAAAATTTCAAACAACATTCCTCAGATTCTGCATGCAACTGGTGGCACATTTGCGTCAACGGGGCTGTGAGGGGATTGGGTGGGAGGTGACTGGTATTTTCTAAATAGAACACAGGGACAGCCAGGCCGTCAGTGGCTGCATCATTACACCAGCTTGTTGCGTCTTCTCTTGGGTCACATGCCAAGTCCCCCCCCCCCCCTTCCCATGCACACACACTGGACAGACGTAGTCTCATGACCGATAAAAAACATTTTTGACACTAAAGGCGGAACGGGTACAACATGCCCAGGGACAATGTTCTCTTTCCCCACTGTACATGCGTATGTAAACCCCCCTGGGAGGTGGAAACAAACAGGCAATAACATCAAGTAATATGACGTTTATCTCAAGTTGGACATTAAATCTTTGCATATATGCCCATGAAACCTCATGAGCGTACTTCACTTCACAGTCATTTGATAAGATTCCCACAAAAATAAACCCACTCAACAAGAACACCTGTATTTAGCATGATTCAGTGTACACAAGCATAACTGTCATCACTGTAGGTGGGATGATAACAGTGAGTAGAGTGAACCCTATCACAGAAACACATGCATTATCTCAGTGTACTGATTACTAGAGAGGAAAATAAGAAAATAACACTATTCTGTTTTTTTCCTATGACCTCCCTGCTGCTGAAACTGTGGATCAAAAAGTCTTGGGACCCCATTTTGAGAGGGGATACTGGGAGGGGGTGGGGGGACAACAAGTCACAACAAATATGTACTACTTTGTATTACTGTATGTGGATGCAACAGGGTTACAAGAGAACAGCAACAGGCTAGCAAAGCTGGTGTCTAAACGTAAAATGATTGCCTGGTAATTAATTTCTAACTCAAACAAGTAAACAAACGCAGTGGTGGTTCATAACAATGAATGAACTGCTCTCTTGTTGAGCTCATTTGTTTTCATTTACCTCCTGGGCCCTGAAGTACCAGCAAAAACAACTTTCTCGTAGAGTTGAACCATTTAAAGTAACATGACTGCAGATATTTTGGCCTGAGGGCTGTGTCTCAAAAGTGGTCATTGTCAAAAAATGAATGGTTAACATCTACAGAGAGACGTTACTGTTTTGTTTGTGGAAAAACAACAACGCGTTATAATTCACCGCGGGACGTTTATAAGCCCCGGACTTTAGTGCTAAAAAAAACTTCTACGGCGAAGTGAAGTCAGGAAAGTACCTCATTTCAGGTTTGCATTTAGCGATAGAAAGGATATGGGGCCTAGCAGGGCAGCTTGGGTGAGAATAACCGCATCCCATGTAAGTACAATGGGGACCTACCCTGTCTAGCTGTCGACCTCTTGTAGTTAACCATGCGAAGGAAACGCGGACATTTACCTGGACAGGAATTCAACAATGTGTCCGTCTCATTATAGGGAGCTGTTTCGGCGGTATATTAAGTTGATAAGTCCTTCAACAATCTGGACAAAAGTGCTCTCATTTACTCCGTTTCTCTCTTGCCTTTCTTCCACTACACCTCCCAAACGCGCAGTCTGCAATGCCTCTGTGGCAGCCTGCTCTCCCGGGTCCTAACGCCGACCCAATTTATGAGTCACACACTCATTGGAGGAGTACGATAGTAGGCTGTCAGCCGTCCCATTGAAAAAAATCCTGCAGTGTTTCTATAGAAGCTTAATCTGCATGGCCTTGTTGAACTCTGCGCTGTTTTATCTGTGCCGGAGGTGTCCAACATGGGGTCTAGGGACCCACAGAGGCCTCCTATACGGTTTTCAAGGGGTCCTACGTACGTATCACTGTTGTTTACTTCCTGAAAGAGTCACATGAGGTAATGTACAAAATTTACTTTTTGTTACACGTGGTAGTTCTGGTACTTTTCCATCTGTACTATGAGTTGTACTAACTAGTGCAACTAGGATTGTTTTCATTATTAATGAATTAATCTGCAGATTTTTCTGGTTTTCTGGATTTTTTTTTTTTTTTAGTTACATTTTTGGTCAATAAAATGTCAGACAATGGTGAAAAATGTTCATCACAATTTCCCAGTGCCCAGTTCACATACTGAAACAGCCCCAAACCCTAAAATATCTTGTTTACTATCATAGAAGATCAAGAAAATCAACACATATCCACCTTTGAGGAGCTGGAACCAGTGCATTCTGGGAATTCTGACTTGAAGTTATTACCAAAATTAATTTTATGTCAATCATCTGATAAATTATATAGTTCTAGGGAGTAGACAGTTAATTATATAAAAGTAGCAATGTAAATATACTCCATGAAGCACAAGACTGGCTCAAAAACATATCAAAAAGAAATGTGCAGCATATGAGTGACTCTTTTCAGGATGTTAAATCATTTGTGTTTAGATGAACTTGTAAGCTGTTTCATAGCTCCGTCTATAGCAGTGGGTAATATTTTATAACCATGTCATGTTTCACTTGTAAACTTTTTAATCTACAAAGAATCTAGTGATAACACCACATAAAAATTAAATAAAGTAGAATAAATATATAACAGCAAAAGTGTGAATATAGTGGCTATAGTTTAGTGAATGCTGCAGTGCAGACTAATGCATTTTTGTGTTCTCTGCCATCACAGCTTTATTTGTGTGAACAATTGTGTTTAGCTTTACATTCAACTGGTTTAGCAAATCCACAAAATGTATAATAAAAAAAGACTAAGACTAAAAGTAAAGGATAAAACACTGAAAACAACAAAAATAAAAACAACAAAACGTTCCAGAAAATCACAAGCCCAAAGCATAGACTCTGATTTAGAGACGGAGGCTGTTGAGCTGGCAAAGGAGCAAAGGTCTTTGTCTTGCTCTTTGAAAACACTTACACTAATGTCCCCACAGGACCTGGCTCTGGTGCTTAAAACCATTTCAGACATGTAGCCCTGTGTTCTCTAGTAAAATAATATTAAAATCAATCTGAAAATCTAACAAGTAGCCATTGTAAGTGGTGTAGGCATGGATGTGATGCTGCTGTCCTTCTGTTGCTTGTCAGCACTCAAGCAGCAGGTTCCTGGTGGTCGATATACTGTGTTTTTTTTTTTTTTGGTTTTTTTTTTTTTTTGGAGAGACCTGATTGGAGAGCATTACAGTAGTCAAGTCTGCTGATGCTAAAAAAGACATGCCTTCTTTCAGAGTTGCTGTGAGGTGGAAAGGGCCATTGACATTTCAAATAAAAGCCAAGTAAGCCATGAAGTGAAGTTCAGGATCAAACATAACCTTTAGAGTTTTTTGTTGTTTTTTTTTTACTTTGTGGCCAAGGGTAAATCTTTCTAAATGTACTTTTACAACCATGTTCTCTTTTTTGGCACTAAGGCACATTCAGTTTCATCCTATTGAGTTGAGTCTTCATCAATGAATGGTATGTAGACTTAAAGTGGGTATTGTTTTATCTCGAGGATCAAGAAGAAATCTTCTGCTTAATTTTCAGTGGCATCAGTTGACTCAACAAGAGATGCATAATACCAGCACAGATATTAAGAAAACACGGCCTGTGCCCTCATTAGATTGCAACAATTAATATTTATATCAGGTTTTATCAGATTATAACACTGCTTGTTTTACCAGATTATTTTCGATAAACAGTCATCTGCAGCCTCACAGAGCTCCCAGCCAGACAGGTAGGAGTTAAACCAGTTTAGGACAGGTACAGACAGGCCAGCTCAGTCAGACTTAAAAGGAGTCAGAGATCCGCTGTATCAAATGAAGTCCTCAGATGACTTGATCAACGTGTAAAAAATGGTTGTAACTTCACTTCAAATAAAAGCTTTTGGAAACATCTCACCCTAACATTTCCATAATAAAGCTTTTTTTTTTCTTTTTTTTTTACTCTTTTTTTAATCTCTTGATAAAATTTTCTCTGTAAGCATGACATAGACAAGTTCATCACTTTATAGTTTAATCAGTGTCATGCAGTAAACTACACATAATGCAAAGACAGTGATTGTGAAAAGCTGCACAATAACTGATAAATGATGTTACAAGAACAGGATAGCAGGGACAGCTGCCAGCATTCCCTCCGTGATGAAAAACTTACTGGCCTCTGCCCTCCGTCTCTCAGCCTCCTCTGTTGTCATTTCCCCTCTTTGTCACTTACACTGTAATGCGTTCCTCGCTGCTACTATGCGTCAGCCTTGCCAAGCTGTTCCTGTCATACAAACAGAGCTGACTGAGGGTATCCCTCCTCCTCCTCCGCCTCTGCTTCTTCCTCCTCCAGGTCCTGTCTCTTGGTCCGGTGATGAGAATGCCTACCCTGTTGTTTTGCAGGTTCAAAGCAAAAGTAACAAGATCAAACAGTCAAAGTGAGCTCATAGTGTCTTTCCTGTCACTTGTCTACTCACAGTATCTGTCCAGAATATAACAAACAGAACAGAACAGGGGCTGTTGAAGGAGAAGAGATAATGTGCAGTAGCAACAATTAGACACAGAAGAGCAGGAGGGCCATAATAGGAGGAGGTGGTGGGGGGTCTGACCAATACCACATCTCCCAGCAACTGCAGTGCAATGTTGCTCGTACTGTCACATTACTTTCCAGGATGTATAATCCATCTGTTATGCAGTTACAGCAAAAAGATTCAAG
Organism: Lates japonicus; assembly: GCA_033238685.1. NCBI lineage: Eukaryota > Metazoa > Chordata > Actinopteri > Centropomidae > Lates > Lates japonicus. Next base: position 15,358 of record BRZM01002291.1, read on the forward strand.
ATTCAGAAGGACAGAAAATGTGTATCTTGTGCAGTGAAATTCTCAGGTCATGTGTAGAAAAAAACACTTGAAAGTCAAGTACAGGTACCTTTTATAAATCACAAATTTGCCACTAGGGGCTACAATCTGCAAAGTATTCAACAACTTCTATCTTTAGAGTCTTGATTCAGACGAGGAAAAACTCAAATACACTTATTCACTTCTTAGTGAGGTAAATATGTAGTTGGAGCCAGCTGCCAGTTAGCTTAGCTTAGCAAAGAGACAGGAAACAGCTAGCTCGTCTCTGTCCAAGTCTGTCTACTAGCATCTCTAAAGCTCATTAAATAATATGTTAATCAAGTTATTTCTTGTTTGTTTGATCTGTTCAAAAACCAAAGTATAAAAATGGCAAGTTGTGCTTTTACATATGGTTACAAACTATGTCTTGTCTTGGATTAGCAGGGACTCTGTGAAATCACTACCACCCAATGAGAAATAATCCTGCACATAAACTCGCTTACAATGAAAAACTGATGTTTTACACTTCAGCTTTTGTATTTATTAAATATGTAATAAATAATGTGTCAATTTGTGAGCTTTAGAGGTGATGGTAGGTGGATTTTGTTACCTTCGAGTAGAACTAGGCTAGCTGTTTCCCAGTTACCAGTCTTATTGCTAAGCTAAGCTAATCACCCGCTGGATCCAGCTATACCGTATTTCCTCCTCAACTCTTGGCAAGTAAGCAGATAAGTGTATTTCCCCAAATTCAGATTTTTTATAAAACTGCAAAAACAGCTGAGTTCAATGTGCAAAAACACAACATGTAACTATTGCGCAAATCCATACCACAACTGAAGAATGTGACAGAAATATGAGCATGGTACAGTACAGCACAATACTGCACCTGTAGATGAGTAAAAGACAAAAAAACAGGGACACTTTTGTTTTTATCGGGTACATCCGCTGTGATAAAACAATCTACAAATATGACTGAGATGATTTTTAATGCATCAGGATGAATATCTACCATGCAGCTCAAGCCCACCCCTGTGATGAGACTTTGGTCCAGTTGGGGAGAGTGATGTGGTTCAACTGTGGTTGGATGGCTGGCTGGTTGGCCGGTCAGGCTACACTGGAATGCGGGGTCTTTTGTTTGTCTGAGAGAGGAGTGGGTCAGGGGGAGAATGCCATTGATGATTGCAGAGAGGAAGAATGAACCTCCAGGAAGTGTTCTCTCTCTCTCCCCGCTCCCCCACTCTCCCACTCTTCATTCTCTCTCCCTCTCTCTGTCTCTCTTTCTCTATCTTTTTCTGTGTGTGAGAACCTCCACCGTGCCGAGCCTCTCTCTCTGAGGCCGCGGTCCCCAGGCACAACCACTGCTTTGTCTTGCCCTGTGAACACACACCCCTCCTCTACTGGGGCGCCTACGTTTGCCAGGGCCAGGGAAACACAGGGCCACTGCTCCTATTCTTATCCACATCGCTGCTCCTGCATGGATGGTTGTGTGTGTGTGTGTATGTGTGTGTGTCAGTGCTGAATGGTAAATTGTTTCTCATGTGACACACACATCAGACACTTCAGCAAACATTTATTTATTTATTATAGTTTACTGCTGTTTTGCCATAAGTAAGAAGTCTTTAACACACTATTATCAAGCATCCAATTAAGCCCTTAGACCAAATAAAGAGAGTTTTTATTTCGAGAGCATGACACTGTCTCGCTCATGATCATCTGGACATGACCAGAGTGCAGATATCCACCCTCAGTAAGAGTAACAGCCAGACTAAAAATGGAATAAAGCGGTAAGTGGATAAGAATCTAGCTGGTGGCCCCTTCCGACCAGTGGCTGCCGCCTCCCGTCACATTGCTCATTCCCCTCTGTGTCAGAAGGCTGTGAGGAGCTGCAAATGGCCCTTTCAAAACACACGACAGCTGGAACACAGGGCAAAGGTGACCGAGGCAGTTGGGGGAGCACAGGGAGGGACAGGAGGGGGGGAGGTGGGGGGGCACGAGATGAGCAGCTGCAACCTCGAGCCCCCTGTTTCTCCACTGTGCCACCGTCTCTAGCTTTAACAATTACAGAGCAGACCCTGAGGAGTGGGGTTTTTTTTTTTTTGATAATGCCTAAAAAACTTAATCAAATGTGTGCCTTTTTCCCCCCCTCTTTATGCTTCTGTTCTCAGAAACCACCCTGCCTGTCTTAAGACAATCTGAGCTAAATAAAACGCAGCCGGGACCTGGTGTGGTGGTCTGGAAAAACAAAGGCACTGGGTGATTTGGTGCCAGGGAATTCCACGACCCAAAGCAGGATTAGAGAGAACAGCCCTTAAATGTTCCCAAAAGACCACTGGCCCTCTAAATTACAAAGCATGATTTATAATTCTTCTATCACTTTGGATATTTCTATAAAAGCCAGTTCTTTGAGACAGAAAATGTGTTTCTTTCATCCACAGCAGCAGGTGTAAAACCACAGGCGACGGTTTTTAGGAGGCTTGTTAAATTAGTCAAATTCTAAATCTGGTTTTGAACTGTATAAATCTTCAAACAGATCTGGATACTTCTGAGAAAAGGAGAGGTTTGGGGTGCGTTTCCTCGACATAATATCACATTTAACAATTTCAATCAATGATTATCTCACGAAAAATAATACATTTTCAGTCTAAAACTTTGTGTGTTTCAGTCTTCACTTGTCTACTTCCTTCACTTAAGGATTTATCTCACTGAAAACTCCCCCCGCCCCGTTCGCGGGACAGGTGTTTTAACAAGCCAGCCAATTGATGTTCCCAGTGTTCTCTGCTACTTGCTGCCGCTGTGTGAATCCACGGAGTAGTACCGAACTTATTGTGGTCCCCGAGCGATATCGCGAGACTTGTGCCATTATCAACCTGCTTGACACACAGCAGCGCTGTGAGTGCAGCCTGCCTTGCCAGGGTCGGACCGAAGCTCAAGAAACGACAAGGAGAAGCGAACATCTGGCCGCACATCATGAAAGGACGCCGGGGCTTTTAGGAGAAAAGACGACGACCTGGGCGGAGATAAATGTAAGTGCGGCGTGTGTTTTTTTTTGCGCTCTGAAACGGTTAGAAAGCGAAAGTTAAAAAAGAGTGTCCCCCTCTCGCTCGCTCGCTCTCTCTCTCTCCCTCTCGCCGCTTCGTTCAGCGCAGTTGGCTTTTGCTGTTGAGTTCCTCTGCTGTTTAAAAGGATCCCAGCAATGCGTTTCCCAACGACCCGACCGACATGGAGCTCGGTTTACTGCGCCCATGGCCCCTTCTCTCTCCTACTTACACTTTTCCCCTTTTTTAAAAAAAAAAATCTCACTCCTGCGCGCAACATTAGCATTGTCGGTAGCATCAAAACTTTAATATTGAACCCACTTGAGTTTCTTCCCTCCCCTACCTCACCATCTGCCTTTTCTGTTTTGAGTTAAACCCCTTTAAGAAGAAATACCTCACAGCTGTGCGCGTGTGTCTGATGAGTGCGTTAAAAAAAAAGGGAGCCACAAAGCGTTTTATTCCCATCCGCGGCTATCGCGAGTGCAGTTTTCTTTTGGTGATAAATTACCCGATTGATTTTTTTTTTTTAAACGAGGGTTTAATCACGTATCGCGTATTACAGATATACTCAGTGTTTGTAGAAGTTGTGTGTGTGTGTGTTTTTTTTTTTGGACTGCGTAGCCCAGAGTTAACATATGGCATTAAAAAAAGAGGGGGAGCACAGCTGGAGGTAGCGTTTCCATTGCGGTGATGTCAGAGCAGCTGACTCCACAGCTTGCAGTGTAATTAGCAAACAGAGCAGCAGTTTACTCACTCTGCTCTGGTCTTATGTGTGTGTGTTTGTGTGTATTTTTTTTTCTTCCACTTCACGGTATAGCCCCCCCCTCCCGGATGGACGAGTAAGGTAGCCTATCGTCGTCCTACCCCCCCCACCCGTCAGTCCTCCTTGCTTATTGCTTGTTCTGTAAACACCGCTGTTTTGTGTGTGTGCGTTTTGGAGACGCGTCACCGCTCGCTTAAATCTAACTCTTTTTTTGTTGGAGGGGTAAGGAAGCGCAAGAAAGTAGGCAAACCCGAGTACTACTTTTGATCCTTTTTTTTGGGGGGCGGGGGGGTGGACCCGTTTACACCGCGATGCACGGGTGGGTGAGCGCAGCGTAGCGTGTCCTGCATCACTGGGAAGAATGTAGGATTTTACTGTGTTCACAAGTTAGATAAAGTTGTTGTGTGACCATTAGGCGCATTTCAAGCCTTTCTGAGTTAGGTTTTTGAATTGGAGATGATTTATGAACTTGATATGTTTACGGTCTTTTATGTTTGCTGGGAGTTTTTATCATTTGGCTGAAGTTATTCACCCCCCCCCCCCCGGTTACTTCGTGTTCGTCTCTGATAATAAGACGGCAGCTCGTCTGTGACCTCCAGTCGGCTTCATTTCGTTTATCCAGTATCCTGTTTTTCCTGTTTTTCATCAGGTTATGAAGGAAGAATGGAGTTCCCAGACCATAGCCGCCAGTTGCTGCAGTGTCTGAGTCAGCAGCGTCACCAAGGTTTCCTCTGTGACTGCACTGTTCTTGTCGGGGAGGCTCGATTCAAAGCGCACAGAGCCGTGCTGGCCTCCTGCAGCATGTACTTCCATCTCTTCTACAGGGACCAGCTAGACAAAAGGGACGTTGTGCATCTCAACAGTGACATTGTGACAGCCCCTGCTTTCAGTCTGCTCCTTGAATTTATGTATGAGGGGAAGTTGGAATTCAGCACTCTGCCGGTGGAGGATGTCCTGGCTGCGGCCAGTTACCTCCACATGTATGATATAGTGAAAGTGTGCAAAGGCAAGCTTAAGGATAAGGAACTTTCCTCCCTGGATGAAAAGATGGGCGAGGGTTTGGGACTCAGCTGCCTGGACAGGGAAAATTCCTCAGATGGCGAGCTGCACAGTAAGCAGCTCATCCGGCGACAGCCCCAGACACCATCTCAGGGGCTTCACAGGGCCCCCCCCCCGGCGGAAGAGTTTGACATGGACAACAGCGAAGTCAGGCTGGCTGTCACCGATTGTGATAGGTCTACACGGAGCAGGCAGAAGGCAAACGGTCACTCTGGCAGGTCCCCGGACCTTGTAAGTGTCAATTATGTGTCAGCAGAGGCCGAGCCCTGCGTCCAAACAGCTGGAAAAACAAAAGCTGATGTCAGTAGTTCCACCGTATCGCTGTCCCAGAGGTCCCGGGCTTCAGATGACATGGACTGTGCACTGGATTTGTCTTTCAAGCCTCTGTCTAGCAGAGATCCCTTACACCCCTCCTACGTCTCCGGGACAGCTGGCCCTCGACAGCCAGCAGCAGGGCATTGAGCCACTTGTTAAAGACGAACACGACTTGCTGTCAGAGCAGGAGGACAGTGAGCCGACGAGCCCTGAGAGCCAGCGCTTTGGGAATAGTGCCAGGAGCTCGGTGGTGACAGGGTTCGCTGCCCTCTTCCCAGGCAACAACGGCTCCACAGCCGCCCTGCTCTCCCAGGAGGAGGACCTGATGGACGAGGAGGGGGAGGCCTGCAGGGGGAGGGAGGGCGCCCCGGGCAGGGAGCTAGAGGAGAGGAGGGGGAGGCTTCTGGGGGACAGCGAGGAGGAGGAAGAGGACGACCTGGCCTCTTCAGACATCTCCACCTCCAGCGGGGTGCTCCTGCCCCCGGGGCAACAGGTGTGCGTGTGCCCCCTCTGCAGCAAAGTCTTCCCCAGCCCCCATGTGCTGCAGCTGCACCTCAGCTCGCACTTCCGCGAGAAGGACGGCGCTCGCTCCAAGTTGTCCCCCGATGGCTCTGTCCCCACCTGCTTGCAGTGCAACAAGACCTTCTCCTGCATGTACACCCTCAAGCGCCACGAGCGCACACACTCTGGCGAGAAGCCATACACCTGTGGCCAGTGTGGCAAGAGCTTCCAGTACTCCCATAACTTGAGTCGGCACGCTGTCGTTCACACACGTGAGAAGCCTCACGCTTGTAAGTGGTGCGAACGGCGCTTCACCCAGTCTGGGGACCTCTACCGCCACATCAGGAAGTTTCACTGTGGCCTTGTCAAGACTCTCGCCATTGGATAAAACACCTCTCACCAGTGCCATGACACGAGACAGAATGTCTTTTCATACACTGAATACTACTACTGAACAATTTTCCCGTCATTACACACACGTTGGCAGTTTGTCGGAGACATATCTTTTGGATTCTACCCCATGTGGCATTTCTCAAGTTAAAGATGTAGCAACTCTGAGTCTGGAGCTGTATTTCTGTGCTGGACTGTGTCAGAAGCATAGATGCTGGTCAGAGGCAGACAGTCGAAGGTTCACGAGGCTGTTCAGATTAAGATGGGTGCTGTGAAACTCAAGCTGGATCTGTGTGTGTATGTGTGGGGAGGGGAGGGCGAAGGTGAACAAATCAGATGATGCACTTGTTTGTTTCTGTCCTTGTTTGTGTCAATCTGTTGAGTTTATTTGAGGAGTATATTTGCTGAAAGATTAAAAAAAAGCATCCTATGTTTGTACCCTCTGGGTAAAATGAGTGATGGTTAATGCTAACATATGTTAATACAATCGTCAGAGTAGGTGAGACTTTGTGCACATGGGAGATCAGAACCGTCCGTGAGTAGCAATATATGATTTTTTTTTTAACTCCTACATTATTATTATTATTATTATTATTTATTATTTGGGATTTGTTTAGTCCTTAACAAGTAATCTATCGTAAGGCAGCAAAACTAATGAAGTCTGACTACTGGAAGTATGACTATTTTTTTCATGGAAGTAGAATTTTTGTTTGGTCGAAATGAAGTCGGTAACAGTTTTATGTTGTTTATAATAAGAGGCAGGCAGACCATTATATCATCATATTTCTTTCATTGCCTTGGGGAGAGTTAGCAGCTCTTTAGTTCAGTAATGTGAACGAGCACATGTCAATGAAACGGCCTTTCTAATTGCTACTTTTAAAAAAAGAGGTCGCATAATCAGAGGAGGGGTGGAAAGTAGTTAAAAGCTAATGCCTGTAACACTGGTGCCTACTGAAGTCCTTCAGACACTTCACCTAGTATACTTACTATAACAAGAATGAGATATATTGTCACGCCTTCTTGTCAAATTCAGTGACCTTTCAAGCCTTTTTTCAAATCTGGATTACTCTCCACATACCAGGTGGTAACAAAGGTAATTGTGGACTCTGGAATGCCAAACTGATCCACGAGTGTCCTTAATTAAATCATTTACAAGAATGTAATAAAAAAAAAAAAGTATGTAAATCAAGCTCTTGTCAGTTAAATGTTTGGTGCCTCATTTTGGGTGAAAAGCAAACAGTTGCCAGTACATTGCCTTGTTATTTCCTGGTATGTTGTAAAGGGCACACTGACTTGGTCTTTTAAGGCAAAACCCTCATCAGGCAGGGAGGGAGGGGAAGAAGAGGGAGACAGGTGGATGTTCAGTGCTTTGTCGGTGACTGTCGTCATTCAGCGCTGTTTGTTCATCAAAGCTACTGACTTTTCTTTCTTTGAATTAACCTTTTTCACATTATTATTATATCTTCTTACTGTATGCATGTAAGTTACTACTGATGAAGTTGGAACCTTTAGTGATGCTGTCCTTGGAGGAATCTTTTTTTTGGGGGGGGGGGGGGGGGCAGGAAATGGATTTTTTTGTTTCTCTGTCTGTTGACATAGATGCTATATGAATTCTTAACAGGGGGCGTAGCACTAAAAAGTTCATGATATTTGTCTAATCTGTCCTGAGAAGACTTGATCAGAATTTATTTATTAGTTTGACTTGGTTCAGGGTTTACTGTAGGAGGTGTAGTTCTTATTTCTGTAAGCTTGAAAGACACTGCGTCTTGCCTAGCGATCTTGGTACTCATTAACTGGTATTGGGGGCTGTCTGTTTTATTTTCTCTGTGCAAATCAAGTTACTGTAATTGTATTTTAATATACTGTGTAGAAACCTCTGCGGAGTATTCAAGATTTGTCACATGGAACATAGAGAAGCACTTGTTTTTAGCATGCGTATAGTTTCAACACTATTGTCTAGGCTGCTATTTCTTACTATTTGTATATTTAATGTAAATATATATTCTATTTATCAAACTGTTTGTTTTTCCGTGTTACAACACACGCAAGGTTGAGAAAGAGTCAGGTGTCTTATTAAGGCTGCGGCCTCTTAAAAGTGTCGGCGTCTTCCCCGGGGAGTTTTGGTTCCTTTTTCCACATTCAAGGCTTGATTGGACTCACTACAAATCAGAGCGGTTAATGCTGCTCCGATGCTCCGGCTGCTGTTCTGCCACAGGAAACAGTTGTTCACAAGCGCGGCCACACTGATATGGCACTGGGTACCTATAGAAATGAGACAATACAGGCATTGTCCCCCACCACCACCACCCCATGCCCCCCTCCGCAACAAAGTCCCAGGTAGTTCTCAAGGGATCATTGTGTATCTCTCTCTCCTAGCTGTGGGGAGAAAAGCCAGCGCAAGTCTCTCTTTGCACTTTTCTGTATTGAATGGAGCCCTTGGAATGTGAGAAATGTATTTAGCAAAGGGAGACCAAGGAGACTGTAAACAGGTGTATTGTTTGGAGGCATCAAAGAACAGCCCCCCCATCCCAGCATGCAGTAGATAAATGCTTCATTGTTCCTCTACACTGGAGGAGTACCACGGTGATTTGATTGCACATCTATCAAGAGAATATCAGAATTATCGGAGTGTTGTTTTCAGAGCGCTAGATTTAGAGGAAATTTGTTGAGACCGACGTGAAAATATCTGGCAACTGTGACGATAAGAGGTCAGGTGTAGGTGCTGACTTTCCTGTCCATTTCAGCGTAGAAACCCATAAGGTGTTGTTTTTGTTTAGTTTTTTTCTTTTTGTCCGTTATGTTTATCACCAAGACTTCTTTCAGGACACACAAAAAATGAATTCACACGTGATGTCTCAGCATCTGCAACGGTTTGTCAGCGTTTTAAGTGGAGAGGAAGCCCAAGTCAAGAAGGAATCGAACCATTTCTCGCAGAATTATACGCAATCTGTTTTCATTCAGGCAGTTGGGCTTGAGTAAATGTGCTTGTAATTTGACGTAGAAATGTGCTTTGGCTCCCTGTTTACTTGCACACACGCTCCTGTTGTTGTTGGCATGACAGGGTAATCACGTTGGTTGGTCGTCAGATCAATAGATATATTTCAGATGCGTAGATGTCGCGTAGTGTTAATAATGTATATTTCAATCCGAACCCACAGGAATGTAGATTTTGTCACTCTGTTTTTTTTTTTTTTAAAGGAACATTTCTTACGTGGTGCAAGTTCAAAATTGCTTGATTCTCTAATGTACATGTGTACAGAGGTAGACAAACAAACAAACTAATATGTAAAGAATTTCTTTTCTTTTTATTGTTTGCAGTCTTTATTTATACCTCCAGGATGATCACCAAATGTGCCTTGTAGACACACTGATAGGTGTTGCATCTGGAGAAGGCCTTTTTACTATACTGTACATTTTTTGCCCTTGACTGCGATGTCGAAAGTTCACATCACAGCAACAGTGGCCCACTGATGTGAAAACCCATTCACAGCTGTTGTTCCTGTTTTTCTATCACATCAAAAATGTTAAACCAGACAAACTAAAAGTTTGAAGTCCATTTATTTTTGCTGCTTTGCAAGAGATTACATTAGATTTATCTGACCATTTTCTGTTTTTTTTTCTTTCTTTTTTTTTTTTGTTTGTGACTAAATCTGTTTTTGGATGTGTTTAAACTGAAGACAAGCATATTTTTTTGTGTTTTGGCTTTTAGTAGCCAGTGCTACTGGGAACTAACAGTCAGTTCCTCAGTTAATGTCACTGTTGAATGTGAAACACTGAGATTTTGATTGTTGACTTCTATGGAAACAGTGCTTCTCTTGACTGAGGGCTATGTTTGCTAATTCATGCTGTATGATCTTTTAAGTCTAAAAAAAAGAAAAAAAAAAGAAAAAAAGAAAAGAAAAAAAAGACTTTACTGATACTGGAATTTTTGTCCTCTGCAGGTTACAACTGTGAAAATTGTGTATAATCATGAGAAATATTTATTATTGCATTTGCTTCTTGTGCAACATTTGACTGTCTCCATTTTAATTTGGTAAAAAAAAAAATGAAAAGAAAAAAGCTTCTAAATGTCAAACGGAAATCTTTTTAATAGAATTTGTAGAAGTGCCATTAGAATTTAATATAATTTTTTAATAAGAAAGGTATATTTTATAGTAATCAATTGCTTCAGTGTTAGTGGTGTAGAGATTAGAGGACAATCTTTATGCAGAATTGACATTGCTTAGATATTGAGGCAATTTACTTTGATCTATAACTGTACGTGCATTTTTCTTTGTTTGCGCTTTTGGAGTGTGCTTGTGTGTGTGTGCTGTGGAAATGTGACAATCTTGATTTAGGTCTTTATTAAGATTATGCATAGAATTAAATGGAACAACTTTCTTTGTTTGTGTGGATTTCATTCATTCGCAGCCTCACCATCAAGTCACATGTCGGCATCAGACACACGCTGTATGATCGTCAGCGTGAGAGAAGCAGATTCTTACGCTCTTAACAACCTAAGAATATTATAGAGGAGCCCTTGTCTGACACACAGCAGCAACAATCAGGCAGACAGTGTGTGTGGGCAGCGCTGCAATGTGTACAGAGACAACAGAATGTGATAATACTTCTGGTCTTACAGGCCCTATCCCTCTGAAACCATAAACTGAGCTCAAGGACGGAGCAATTTCAAGATGGGCTCCCATTGTTCCTGACCTGTTGCCAGTACTCTGCAAAGGAGATAACAAAGCCAGTTGACTCAGCCATGTAATTCTTGCTTGAAAACTCAGCCTAATTTTATCAGCTTCACCAAACTAAACTACATACATGCATCTATTTGTACATAAACAAACATGTAGCGAATGTGTGGGCCTAATTGAGGAACTTCACGCCAATTCACTGGACATTTTCAATGGCGAGAACTTTTAATTATTTCCCCAGCCGCACCATGAAAGAAATCCAGCTGCTCTGCGACGTGATCCCAATGGGGATGTGCTCGGGTTCCCACCACCCTCACCCTCCCCCTCCCCGAGAAAATCCCAGCTCACCCATTCTGGGAACGCCATATAGACATGGGCCACATCCAAACTTTTCCCCCTGCCCCCCATCCTATCCCATCTCCACCCCACTCCCCCCACACACAGCCCCCGAAACCACGGCCCCCTCAAACCTCGGCCTCATCCCCACCGCTCTATTGTGTGCGTGGGTAGTAGTTCAGCCAGGCTATTGTCTGGCCCAGCTCCCCAGCACGTACTTTTATGCACAAACAGACGACACAGCGGCGCTAGCCAGGCAGCTCCCAACATAAAGAAAACAATGTCCTCCCAAGATCATTCATAAACACCCTGAACAGCCCCGGCCAGCTCACAGTAAATAAGGGCCCTCTCCGCAACACTGTGGACAGGACGCACTGTAAACATCCACAGCAGCAGGTCTCTGAGCGCTCACTGGCACCAACATCTCACATCTGCCTAACAGGATCCAGGGCTTAGACTGCGTGGTGTGTGTGTGTGTGTGTGTGTTTCCTATGGACCAAAACCTTCACATGGAAAGTAGGGGCCATGTGATAGGGCTTAGCTGCAGGGTGACGAGCTGGGATATGTGCAGTGTAACTCGATGGTGTAATAAAACATTCCTCTCCGAGGCTCAAAGCCCGGCTCGTTTGGCTGTGAGTGATTTTGCGTGTGTGTGCGTATGTGTGTTTGTGTGTTTAGAGGTACTTGAGAGAAGTTGAGAGGAAAGTTGTAAGTGTCCACCACCTCAACAAGGCCAGCGGTGGGAGCCCTTGACCTCTGAAGGGACGGACTGCCAGGGACAGCTGGTGTGGCCCGTGTTTATTTATTTATTTCTTAACAAAAGACAGGTGGTCACACTTGAAAAGGGCACACAAACACAGTCACACATGCGCTTGTGTACAGACAATGCACACACACACACACACACACACACACACAGGCATGGGTAGTTTTCTTTTTCTCTCTCCATATTAACACACATGCATATGGTTATCATCCACTTAATTTTGGAGGAGCCATTCTTTTGACTTTCAGAAAATCACATTGCTCTCAAGAATAATAATAATAATAATAATTTAATTCCCAATGAATAATATAATAGTCTGGTGTAAAAAAATCATTATCTGAAGCAGCTTCAAGTTCTTAATCACAACCTGCAACCCATATCTGAGCTGTGTATGCCACATATCAATTGCCACCAGTGCATAAATACATATCAACTAGTGCTCTCGTACTGGGTTTGCCTTTTTTGGAGTGGCTCGCCCTGACAGTGCCAAGACAGTGTGTCCTTGGTCCACTGTACAGCTGTCACTTACTCACACTCGTTGACGCATATTTATAGCAGCAGCATCACTGGGCTTTTTGACGCTCGCCGCGCTCAGACCACAGCTGGTCCCCAAAAGAATGGGTGAAAGACAAAGCCACGTGCTCCCGCTGGCCCGACTGCAGTTGGTCCTGTCTGGAGCGCTGTGGGTGATTATGTGAACCCCCTTCTCCTCCCAGACACCCAGGGACTGTTCGTTGTCTGGGCGGGGGTGAGAGAAAGCACTTTTTTGACCTTTTTTTTTTTTTTTTTCTCAAAAAAAGTTTGGGTGTCATTGATGAGGATGTACTGAAAACCTCAGCAGCTGCTTTCTGTTGTTTTGAAGGTAAAGAAAAACACATCATATCATCCAGACTGGAGGAGCTGGGGCTCAAACCACCGACCTTCTGATTACTTCCTGAGCCACAGCTGCAGAGAGGAAGCTAAACATCAGCATACTTCCCTTGTGTGATGTCCTGTATCCAGAATCTAATTGAAAATGTTTTTGTTTTCTATTTTTCAAGCTTAGGAGAGGCAGTGGAGACACATCACCAATATTAGCTGCTTTATGTGTTGAGTCAATAGCCTTGAATTGATTGTACTGAAGCGTGGGCTGATGCAATGATGGATCACAGGAAACTGGCTGAAACAGCTGGATACTGAAGTCATGTTTTTGAGGGCTTCAGTTATTTGCGGGGTCACTTTGACTCATAATTCCCCACAATGTTGTTCAAATAACTGAAACAAACTCATCGCAGAGGGTGAGGATGCTCCATGTGACACTGGTGCAGAGAATAGTGATGGTTTGGTTGAAGTCCTTTCTCTTTCTTTCTGGTAGCATGGCTTAAAACATAAGAGACAAGATGGATGATCAGATATTTCAAACCTTCACCTGCAATTTCAGCTCATGACAATAAGTATAATACATTTTGTTGGAAGTGTTGTGGGTCACTTGATGATTTGATGTATTTTGAAGAGGACAGTTGAAAGCTAAAGGCCAGGGAAATGAGTTTGAATCATTTAACGCTCCAAATATCTTGTTTTGTTCCATCCAACAGTCTAAAACCCAGAGATATTCAGTTCACTATGATTTAAAACAGAGAAAACCCATAAATTCTTACATTTGAGAAGCAGGAAGTAGCAAATATTTGGCGTTTTTTCTTGATAAATGACTCTATCCAACAAATCTGTTGCTGATTTTACTCATCTACTAATGGTCTCATCCCTATAAATCATGTTCCTTTTATGATTAATTGGCTTAAAACACATCCACCAACTTTATAGCTATGGATTACTATACTGGATATTAGAAGCGACTGAATGACAGAGGCAAAAATAGTACAGAACTTTAAAAGCATCTTCCTTGTGAGTGTTTCGTGTTCACCTCCGAGTTCCTTAAAGCCTTATCAAGAAATGTGCAGACAACTTGACGCCTTGCTTGCCAGCAGCTGTCTGTTCGCTCAGCCAGAAATCAAGTGGTGCCCTCGGACACCAACTGCAGAGCTCCCCAAAGACCGGAGCCACAACTGGCCCGCTGAGCAGGGGATGTGACTCAACAGCTCACAGGCGCGTTTGCAATAAGCTCCAGGAAGTGCACTCATCCAAGCTAATATCTATAACACCATGTCATGCGATTGATTTCTATAAAGCAGCGCTGAGGACTTCTGCCACCAAGAACAATTACTCACAGCGTACAGTACCCCGACCCTGATACCCAGTCATCAAGTGACAAGCCGCAGCCAAGAGAAAGTGATGACTACGCCTCAAGGTCATGTCCGGCAGGGATAATTGTAGCCAAATTGTCTGCTGCAAAAGCCTTGGTTCTGTTCAACCTCTGGGTCGTCTTGTTTTAATAAATAAATTTGATAGCAGATTCTCAAGGTCAGCGCACAGTCTGGATTTGGAATTTCATTATCATTGCCAAGCTGAGACAAAACTTTCATACTTCAACTAAAAGGTTGAAAAAGTGGCTATTTAGCATAGTGAGATAATTTTGTTAATCCACTGAGAAAGCAGGGTTTGTGTATTACCACTGAATATGGCGCAGTCAGAAAGAAACTCGGAAGCTCAGCTGAGTCCTTGAAGTGTGCTGCCATCTGCTGATGCACCGACACAAAATGAAGACGGCTCGGTATCTGTTCAGAGAACTGTTAATATCCTGTTTTTAGTAGTGCAATATTTAATAATTACCTCACTTTGACCCTCTGAAAAAAAGAAAAGTCAACATTTAACTGTGTACAAAATCATTCAAGTTTATTTCATTTACTTTTGAAATGCAATACATATATACAAGATAACACTTGGATCACATAAAAAAAAAATCACAGGTATAAAATGCAGTCTTAGTAATATCTCATGTGGGGCAACTACATATACAATATGTTCAAGCATAAACTCCTGATCTCTCCTTTGGTCTTCCTTTACGTCGAGCAACCGCAGCACAGTACTTCATCATATGGACCGCTGTAACTGTGGAAAAGAGAAAATATTTATCATATTAACTTTACAGAAAATGTCTTCAAGTTCTTTTGGACACTTTTACTGTCCAAAATGACTACACACTCACTGTGTTTCAATGTCTTGGTCAAGAGTACTTCAACATGTGGATAGAAGGAGCCAGTAGAGCTCTATGTTCTATGTTTTGAGCATTGATTACTCATCCGCTATAGGATTAAAAGATGTGTGTAACTGTCTCTTTGTACCCAAAAATGAATAAGCAGCTATACTGCTTCCTTCTTCTTTTGCCTTTTGCTGTCTTAACCTCTAGCAGCTCATTTTTAGACCTCCGTTTGCAACTGACTGGCTCCAGCTAAAGCTAATAAGGAACCACCAAGGTTCAGGGTTGACTGTCATCATGGTTTCAGCCTGTCAATTGGTTATTTAAATCTAATTTACTTTATGTCAATAAATCTACAGGAGTTTTTCAGTCCAATGACACTGACGCACACATACCAGCAGTACCCAGAGTACAAAGCACAAGCACAACAGAAATACCTCTCACAGAACAGATGAAAAACAGCTTGTGTCGTATAAACATGTCTTTAATGCCAAAGCAAGTGCTTTTCCAAACGACATCTAATTAACCTCAGCACGCATGGCCTCTCAGTTTAAAGGCATCTAATGGTACTTTGAAGCTGGGACGGCTACGAAAAAAAAAACAAAACAGTGCAGCTGGATTCCAGCTAGAGATGCACTGAAATGTTTTTAAGGCCAATATTTTCCTGTCTGCATTAGCTGATATGGTTAATTAATTTTAATGAGTCATAATGCAAATGACTGTGCAGAAGAAGTAAGGCTTTGCAGACATGCCTTGTTATTGAAACATAAATTCTAGAGCTAATTTGACGGTTGTATTGATATACATGTTGCTTTTTAACTCCAACAAACCTCAGGCCCTTAGGGAGAAAAAAAGGCAATCAAAATGTGACTTACTCTATGATGGTGCAGACAGAGCAGCAGAGGCTGGAGCAGCTGGAGCACTGTCGGGTACAGGAGGAACACACTGGACGGTCACACTGGGAGCATGGAGCCCTGGACCCCTGACTCTTCTGACACACACAGCAGCCTGCAGGAGCCGCTGGTGCACCTAGACACGGAGCACACATCCATACGCCACAGCGGATGAGCATTTAGCAAAGCACTCGAGTTACAAAAAAGTAACCAAACTGACCATCCAAATCTGTGACAACCCTGACATCTGCTGGTGAAAAGCATAAACCGAACTAACCTCTTGCTTTTGGCCTTAGAGCATGGTGATGTTTTGTATTTCTGGGTCTGTCCCATTTACAAAAAGCTACTCTAATTTCAGCTGAGAAATTCTCTCTTTTGTCAGTTTTGAAGGAGAAACAAAATCCATGTGTGCCGTGCAGCCCTCTGTATCCAATCATCTATTTGTGCTAATTGTTTAACAAGAATTTTTCAAGAGATTCTTGTCACTCTTGGCAAAGTCACACAGTGCCATGTGGCCACATAACATTTATCATATATTTGATTTAGTTTCCTATGAATTACTTTAACAAGTGATCTCCTCAATGCTCAGTATAGACAGGAGAAACCATTACAGTGACAGGTAATTCTTTCATTGTGTATTTGACAATGTGAGTATTCTATTAATAGACTTTAAAAATATGAGCCTATCCTTTAATCACTAGTAAATATATCACATTGACTAGACTAGGACAAAGACAAAAAATCTGTCATTGTTTGCAGCTTGGATATGGTGTTCACAGCAACATAATAAATGGAAGCTGTGTGAGTATAATTATGATAACTTACTCCACTGTTTTCCATAATATATTAAAGGACAATGTGTACTCTAATCTCAGGTGTAATTAAATTTTTCCTCATTTAATTTATCCACTTTGTCAGCTGCTTGAGGGCAAGTACCACCTCTATATGGTTCATAAACTACTTTCACAAGGTTGTATGTTCATGAGGATCCTACTTTTGGTTTTTGTGAGGTCTTACTGCAGAGTGTGCCTCAGGCACTCCAGAGGATCCACTTGCTTTCATAAGTTGGGTTATTATACTTTGGAGGACCCCTCTACTTCACTGGGACGCAGCTCATATCAGTCACTTCACTACTGCGCTTTCATCAGCAGATGTCACTGTTCCAACACATTTGGAGTTTGTTTACTCTTGTAGTGTCAATCCCACTGAGGTTTCCCTGTGTCTGTTTTCTGTGTTACCAAAGATTGTGGACGTCGCCCAGTGAGTGCTGGTGTGTGTTTGAGTATGTGTGTGTGCGTTTTACAGGAAACTCCTGCACTGCCAGACCTCGCAGAAGACAAGTAGTAGTAGGAACTATATGAATGAATGGTTGGAAGGCTACTTTGATCACATACATGGTAACTAGTGGATTACAAACATGATGAAGTTCTTATTGTTTTGACATCATTTTTCATGCTGCCCTTCAGTGTTGCCATTTCTGGATGTGTCAATGTGTTTTGATCAAAATATAAGGAGGATTGTGGCCATCCTTTCACCCGCCTCATCAGTTCAGGTTCACCTTGAGCGGCGTTAGTTCTCGTCAGTCTGCCGTCATGTCCGATCAGTGTCTGTCCTCTCAGCAGTGTCTGACTGCAGGCAGGTGTCTCAGCTTGTGCATTTGGCTGCCGGTCTGTGCACTTCTCCTCTCCGGTCCATATTTTGCCCATCACAGCTTTGGCACCATTAAAAAGCAAGTTCTTCGTCTTTTCTGTGACGAGGAAAAGATCCACTAGTGAGTGAAATTGCACGTGACTAACTCTGCTGCAGCTGACCGCCCTGGGGTACAAAGGTTTACGGCACATTAAAGCCAGTCTGATTGTACTGTGGCTGTATTGTGATAGTTCAGAGGCCATGCGGCAGTAATAACAAGCTGACCGTTCAACAGTCGACACATTTCAGAGTCAAAAGGCCAAACTAACTAGAGGACATGGCTTGTTTCCAACTAGTCGTTTTATGAACATGAACAAATGCAACAAAACTGATTGATACAACTGTTTTAAAGGTATATTTAAGAGATTTGTTTGTAGCCAACGCCCGCTGAAGCGAGGCCAACAAGCACTGACGCAGCTAACACTACTAAGCAGCGAGATATCCGCTAAAATGCACTTACCGTAGATTTCTTGCCTGTACTTGTTCCCAAACACACCGTAATTGTTCAGTTCATGTTGTCCGATGTGTATTTTGTACTGGGAGGAGAAGGTTTCAGGAAAAGGACAAGTTCTTTTCGGCATTTTGGCGGCTGAGAAAGTCCCACCACGCTCCAACACTCTTCCAATCTTGTTTGTTGCGGGAAAAACGCGAAGGAGGCGGCAAGGAGCCAATCAGACACATGCTTTATTGTCATGTGAAATCTTAGAGCCAATCCAACAACCGATCTGCTGTCACGTGATTTTTTGGCTCGCCATTAAACCTCGCCAACGTTATGCTGCCTTCAGGGGCCGTGGTGAAGTTTAAAATTTCAAATTTTTAAGTTAAGAAACCATTAGGTGCACGGGCACACTCTATTATATTGATTTTGACTGAATTATATATATATTTTTTCATCTGATTAAATGACTTACAGTAATGACAAACACATTCTCTGGACACAGTGTATGGTTTATATACTACTGCATCAACTGATCGCATTTACTTTGTAGACAAGCTGGGCTCCAGAAATTAAAACACTGAGATGAATGACCTACAGCGTGCCCACCATGGCTCTATCAACTTTTATTTGAAACATTTCTGCTGGTTTAATTGGTGACACAGCTATAAATTGACATTTGTGGTAATAATTGTAATAATACAAGAACAAGAGTTTCTGGCTGCAACAAAACAGCTGTAGCCAACACTGCTCAAAGGCTATATAGATGTTTTGTTTATTAACTAATTTTAGGTGATGAAAAGATGCCACTTGTGACACATCGTCTGTGCTTCCATCAAGGGGAGGTCAAGATTTCCTTTTAGAACATTTGGATCATGCACTCCCTGGACTTTCCAACACCGACCCACTTGACTAAAAAGAGAGAAAGAAATAAAGAGAAAGATCAGAGACTACATAAGTCGTAACCAGGGATGTGTCTGATAAGTGAAACAGTACCACCTAATGGATATCATGCTGACTCTGCATTACTGATTATTTTGGTTTCAGGGCAAGTGCTGGCAACAGTTTTCAGCATCATTTAAAAAAAACATGAATTCATGTTTGATGGTTATTTTGTGTGAAACGTACTGGGAACTCCAATGTGGTTCTCGATGAAGCGGATGTAGTTTTGTGCCTTGGCTGGGAGGTCGTTCCACTTCCTGGCTGCAGACGTGTCCGTCTTCCAACCGGGGAAGGTCTCATACTCAACCTCCACTTTGTGCAAAACGTCCATGTTGGCTGTGATTAAAAGAAATCAGTTATTACCAATCTTTAAATCAGTGTTCATCAGTGTCTTCATAGCCACTCTTCATAAGCATATGGGTTTGTGAGTCTTATAAAACATGTTTTCTCCTGTTAAATTACCTGGGAAATGGGGAATTCTTTTTCCATTGAGTTTGTAGGCAACTCCAACTTTAATTTCA
>BRZM01002292.1:0-12668 GCA_033238685.1 Lates japonicus
GCTCAATTTTCTCTCCTAAAAACTCCAGGAATTCTACAAAGGCAGGACTCTCTTCACTGTTGCCAAATAGCTCTTCCTCTGAAGTCTGTAACCAGTACAAAATAAAAAAAAATAAATAAAAAAACCTCATAAACATCAAGAAACCAAATGATGTCAGCAGCTAAAAATACTGAGGATAGTTTACACAGTACACTTTAATAATAATGCCACTTATGCCTGCATTACAAATGAAAAAGCATTAAGGACAATGGCTGAGAAGGAGAATAAAAACTAATCGAATAAGCCAGCACTAGCACAATGAGTATTTTATGTAAGGTATGTTTTTATTGCAACAGATCATTAGATTCAATAATTTGAAGCCAGTAAGTAAAGTGTACCTAGTGTGTGTTTGGCACTCTTGTTCAAACACACTGCATTTGCATTCAAAATGACAAAGGTGGCTTCGATCAATTAAAGCTTTAGGTACACTAACAGCACGTTTAGAGATAGGCTTCAGGAAGGATTGTACAATAATGATCATGTGTGATGGAGGGTTGATTATCTATTGTTACAGAGTGGAGTGGTGATGTGAACACAAAAGCCTGCCTCAGAATAGAAACAATGCCTGATAAGAAGCTTCTGCTGCTTATTGAGTATTTCTGTTTTATTTCCCATATGCAATATGCTTATTTAACATCACGTCTTTCTCTGCTTAGCACCACACCTGAATAGAAAATGTCAGAGAGGAGGAGCAGAGGGCACCCACTGCCTTTGTGAGGTGGCCCTTAGCTCATTCACAATGTATTTAACATTATATTGAAACTCCTGCAGGCCTTAAGAGATTGACAGTGTAGATCTCTGCACAATGAGGTCTCCATTTGAAGGTACAAGTGCCCTCAGCAAAGCATTCAATAGCCCCCCACATAGTGAACAAGAGAGCTGTGATTGCCTCAGAAAATGAGAGGGAGTGTTGAAGACAGGCACAGTGACAGGGCTCGACCGAGAGCCATAATTAAGACAGAGAATGACTGAGCATAATCAGCTTCCTTGAGAAAATAAGAATTTACAATGTATAGTACATGCTTATTGTTCTTGGACTGAATAAAGTGAATATAAAAGATTAGATAGAAGCATCTGTCCTGTTCGCTTATATCCAGGCTTTACAGCTTACCTGTCCAAACTTTTGATAGATGACCCCAAACTTGAAATTGTTGCTTATCACATGTTCATCAAAGGTGACAATAAGTCTCGAAGCCTGTAGATAAATATAGATATAACGAGAAATATTAGGAAGATAGGAGGTTATTTTTACAGGTTTCTGTGCAAAAATGTTTTCAAATGTTTATCTGAGGCTATGAGTCTTCAGCAGTCTGAGTTAGACAAATCAGGGTATCATCCAAAATTATAATGTGTTTAGTATGAAATTGTTTCCATGGACAATGTTTCCAATGGTCTTGTGGGACTGAAGACATATAAAGGGGCAGCTGCAGCTATACAAACCAAACCAGATCTTACTTTTGGATAAAGGACAGGAAAAAAACGGTCCACGTTGACTTCTTCACAGACGAGCTTGGATTAAAAAAAAAAAAAATGTCAGAATGTGCTTGGACACTGTCAAAACAGACAAATCTCTGCATAATGAAAACAACTCCTCTAACCTTGGCCATTTGGACCACATTGGGAAACTCTGTCAGGCAGGAAATGGGGATCACATCATGGTAGGTTTTCAGTTTGGTCCTGGTGACGTCATAAAACAATCAGTGTGGTCTGAAACACCATATAATGTGATGCAACATTTTTCTCAGAACTTATCAGATGGGAAAGAGATGATCCAGGATGGACCATCATCAAACTTCCCCACCCACTCACTGGCCTAAATAGTCCATCTGTTACTCTGCTGTGGAAATGACAGCGCTGTTGACACTCTCTCTAGCTTTATGACTTTTACGATAACACCCATGCTGGGAGGATGTGTTCATCCAGTCAATACTGGGCATTTCAGGAGCAAAAAAAAAAAAAGTAGATTATCCTGTATCTATTTCCTGTTGATCAAGGTGACATTTTATCTAAGCCTGCACGTTCAGTACTTCAGCTGCTGATGTGCACAATTCAGATTTAAAGAATTGGCTTTCTCTGTAAATTAAGCAACATTGTACTGCACCGTGTGCGCATAATGAGCGTTACCTGAGCATTAGCCGGAGATGTTCCTGGTCACCAATCACATCGTACTTTAGTGAGAACACCAGATGTCCAAGGGCACTGTCCACTGAATAGTAATTAAAGTGTTCCTGAGGGCAAAGTGCACGGATACAGCCATTAGTATCTGTCATAAACAGCCACACACATGTGCAGGACATGAGGATGTGCTCCAGTCATCTTTACAATCTGAGTATCTTTTCTTCTGCTGCTGCTCTTCTACTACAGGCAGATCAAATTTGTTCAAATTACGCGTGTGTAAGAACAGGTGGCAAAGCCAAATGTATCTTCATTAGCAACAGTGTATGAGGTGCCAAACAGTGAGGCTGGTTGCTGTTAGTGGTTTATTCCACTGGGATTCTCTCATTGCTAATTCATTTCACTACTATAATGAGCAAGAAGTGCAACTGATAGTGAAATAAACTATGAGAGTAATGGGGCTCATTTGAGGAGGAAGGAAGCTGTTTTAATGAGGACATTCATGACTTCAGTAATATCACTTTGAAAACACTATTAGAAAACACCTTCACTTGACCTCATTACTAAATAAACCTGACTATTTGATCCTTCCTATCATCATATTTAATTGCATGATTACAACTGTTAAAAAAAATACACATGGAAAAAACTGTGAATCAACAAATTAAAAGCAGGGACAAGATGAAGATGTACAGTCTAAGCTAAGTTGGGAAGAAGACATTGTATATAGAGCAACACATACAACTACTGCATCCAGTTTCTGGAGCGGAAGCGTGTATGGAATATAAAGTAGTGCTATTTTATCACAGCAATTTAACAAGCTAAATATAATTTGGAGCAAATGTTGGAGATGATACAAATTCATTTTAAAAATGGTAAATACTTAAATTGTATACATAATCATTTGGATTTCTGCTTTTAAAGTTTAATTTATGCAACTGTAAAGAAACTATAGGGAAAATTCAAGCCCTGCCACAAACTGCATTTCAGTTTCAGATTATTATGTGTTAAGAAATGAATATGTTTTGGATCACCCCCACAATCCACTCCTGTTTTTTCCTGTCTTAATATTGTTGTCTGCTCTTTTTATATTATCTTGTCTGTGTTGTGTTGTAATCTTAACATTTTTGTTTTTCATGAAAGGTTGTCTTTGAGATTGCTTACATTGTCATGAATATTTCATACTTTGAAAAGAAGAAGGATGAAAAAATCAAGTTTAAATAAATCTACATTACAGCAGAAGTGGCTAACCTTGCTCAGGAAGTGTTTCCTGAAGAGTGTGGCAGTTGTGTTACATTCCAGCTTGGTGCGGGTGTTTGGGGACAGAGGCTGCAGCTGCTCTGTGTCCACAGAGGTGTCACTGAGCTCATGGTTGGTCCCCTCAATCCAGTACCCCCCAAACTGTGGCAGGAGGATGAGAGGAAAGGGGCTTTTTCTGCCCAGCACCTGTCCCAAAATACAACACAGCAAAAAAAAAAAAAAAAAGTGATTTCTGAGAGATACATAAACACTGATGCTGAAGAGTGCTACTACAACACATTGTCACCCTACCTCATGGACACTTGGGTATGGAATGTAGTCCTCCTCGGTCTGAAAAAAATTAGGAAAAAAGCTTTGTTTGTTCCTTCCTCATCAAAGAGTAAAAAAACCACACAGTCCAACTCTATGATCCCAAAGGACGCAGACAAATTGCATAACTGTTATGCAGTGAAAATCAGTTTAGCAACTACACAGGAATGAGTTATCAATGCATGTTTGATCAAAGCCATTATTATCCACATACATATATATGTAACTGGGCTCACTGATAATTTCTAATCATGCATTACCAGCATTATCATCATATCCTGTTCAATTCTGTCACTAAGATTTCAGTATTTCATGCTGCAGAGCAAAACCATCAGGGCACACATGATTTTTAATCCTTACTAACTGTTGTATGGTAAGACCTGAGAGCATTTCACTGCTTTATGAATAATACTGTGCTACTCTGTGCCGAGGTAATCAGCCTGTCTGGCAGAGCAAGATATGGTGGAGCAATCGTGACACAATGACCGCATCATGTGAATAACTCTCTCTCTGCACGGAGAGTCGCACCTTGAGTGGGGGGAGGAAAGGTGCACCTCTGCTCATCCATCCTGTTGCCCTATGAGAGGAGAGGGTGAGATAAGAAAACCAGGAGAGAGAGACAGGAGGGTCACGCCCGGTCATCAACACAGCAGCTGGTTTTGAAGTAAACACAAATATGTGAATTCTCGCACTTCTCACTGATTAGAAATACAAAAAAAAACTACATAAAGCAGAGTAATAATCATGTTCTACAAGAAAACAAACTGGGAGAAAATGATCAACCTCATTACATAACGACACAGTTTTCCCAAGAGATGTGCAGCAGGCAACAAAGCAAACTCAGAGAGGAACAGATGGAAAGATACAGAAAGAGATACATTACATACACAGGGAGCAGGGATACCAAAAGACAATTAAAGGATGCTAAAAAGCAGGCATTTGGGAGTGACTGAAAAATCTGTTAGCACACCGGAGAGGTATGGTAATAAGACCCCGGGGATTAAAAAGATTTAGAGTGAGTAAGTGACGCTCCTATAACGAAACACCCATTGAACCTGAGCTGTGTATATGTTCATGTGTGAAAGAGAGTGATGCAGTGATATTAAAGGGCTAGTGGATGGCCAACAAAGTCAAAACATCATACCAATATATTGTCTGACTGTGGAAACAACACAGTCCTGCATCACATCACGTCACATCCCATTTCTTTCTTTCTATTACAAGATATTTTTGGAAACAATGGCCTATGTGTACTGTATCACTGATGTATTAATTACTAACACACCCGCACAAATAGATTATCAGATCTGATAAGCTCTATTGTCAAACTCTGTATGTGTGGGATCACGTGATTAAAACAAACATCCTTCCAAAGCCTTCAGAAGCCAAGAGACGGTTTCTTGAGGTGAGATAATAAGCTTATAAAGCTGTCAGCCAGTGTTACAACGAGAATGTTAATAGAGACAGTGAGACACACATAATATGCTCTGACGACTCTCCTCTGAAACCACCAGACACAATATCCTTCTCAAGTGCAGATAGATAAGTATTGTTACCAAGGAGAGGGTCAGAGTGCTGCAGAATTAGGAGGAGACATACTGGCTGGTTAGTTGCTTGGTGAGTACAGCTTAGAGACCCGAGACGAAATACAAAGATCAATGCGTCATCTTACCTGCATCTTTTCAATCATTTCAAATAAATCTGTGGTCTGGAGAGAGGAGAGTGAGATGAAATGTTTTGAGTTCATTTGTTGGGTGTGGAGGTCAATGTATTTCTACAAGAGTTAGTCTGATGTCAACTCGGTTCATTGTTCGGAGCTTCATCACGCTCCAGCAATTGAGAGGAAAACACATTTAACCCTCCAGGACCCCAAACAGAAAGTTATGGTTAAATTGCCATTACTCAGTGCTGTACAGAAGATGTTGTTAAGTTGCTAAAGGTCACGTCTTTTGTCAACTGTTCGCATGAATTTAAACACTGACAAAGTTCTGACTTACATTTACCTAAACAACATTTTACCCGACGGCTGCATGTGATCTCTTGCCTCTCCCATGTGTTTGTCACACTATTACAGAGTCAAGTGTGACCAACCGGCTTGTCCATGTTAAACACCTACCTAATCCTGTGGAGCCAAACCACAGCTGTTGGGGTGTTGTCCTTTAAGTTTTCACATGCAAAACTCACATGTATCCACTGACCATGACGATTCTAACTACTGCAGAAAATTCTGAATTACAACGGTCCACCAGTGCATCAGTCTGGAGTAATCAAGTGAAGGCTGAAAGGTTCAGCCAGTGAAGCCTGACATAGTCAAACATGTTTGTGTACAGAGCAATCGTGTCTTAGCTTTCAGTGTGAGTATGAGTAAAGTCCTCCACCATGTGCAAACAACAGTCTGCCACAAACCCTGAAAGTAAATAAGACCAGCTTCAACAACATTAACCAGAGATTAGAATAAAAGGAGCTTTAACCTCATATTATCTTTGGCTTAAACAGCAACTACATTAGCCATAGAACTGTATGTGCATGTCTAAAAAGCATGGATATGCCTGATTAAATCTTACAGTGTTATTTGTTTCTTTACACTGAAAGAAACACCTGATATTAAAACTTGAAATGTTCCCTCACAAACATGCATGTTTCCTCAGCTCATCGGTTCAATAGACAGCCAACATGACCTGTCAGGTTTTGCATTCACAACTCTAATCTCACTTTGGAGAGGCAGTTGTCCAAGTCACTGCTAAAAATACAGCCAAATTCCCTCTTTAGTTTGCCAACTAGTGATGCTTTCCATCCAGCATGTCTAAAGTAAAGCTACTTACATAGCTGGGTTTCTTCCAGTGTGCCTTTGTCACCAGTGGAGGATAGAAGTGGTTGTCATGATTTTTAGCCATTTTAGCTGTCCATAAGCTGGCGCCCTGCAGCATCAAAAGATGTGTTGACTTGACTTGAGCAGGTTTGGATTAAACTCTCTCTCTCTCTGACTGCCGTGTCTTTGTCAAATGGTAGACAGTTGACTGTGTCCCACTGTGACACCTGTGGTAAAGCTGCACCCCCTGCTAACTGCAACCATGACTGACAAAGTGTTGGATCAGGCAAAGTTGGAGACAAGAGCCACAGGCTCTCCCAGTGTGTGCTCTAAACACACAGGATTATCAGCGAGTGTACGTCTCAGGTTGTACGCAAAGGCAGCTGTTATTGCTTTAAGTGTAGAGTTATAGTCCTCTGAATGAAGCTGCTGTCCTCTGCTGATCCCTCTGTGCAAGTCTCTTTCTTAAACATATTATGGGAGGAAACCACATATCATCCATATCTGTCTTTATCACTAACCCTATCTCAACTTAGGCTACAGGTAGCCAGAGGTGGAGCGTTATAGCTGTATGGGCGGTCCTAAATATATGATGACTGCAAACGACATTCAAGAATTAGGAGAATACCAGCTGTGAACAAAAATGTGTAAAATAAGGAGATGGAAAGAGCAAAGGAGACAAAAGTCCTAAATTAATGCAAACTGCAGTAGAAACAAAGAGACAAGCAGCAAACTTTAGGGTAAAAAAAAAAAACGAGACGTCTCATTTCAGCAGAAAAACACTTTTCAGAGATGACCAGAGTGGAGGAGGTGTGGGAATCCGTAGGGAGCCAGGCTAGCACACAGTGCAGGTGTTAGAGCAGAGACCTTTCATTATGAGAGCTAATAGGATCATCATTGTGACAAGAGGCAAATTAAATGTGCAAGACCTCCTCTCTCCTCCAGACTTGTTGGCTGCATGCATCCTCACCGAGCTCATTAAAACTTTGAACAGCTCCATGAGAATAACAAGTGTCGGACAGATCCAGGGGCTTATTCTGTTATTTTTCTTTGATGCAACATAGTTCTCGTTCTTAGTTCTGCATTTTGGCTCCAGCTAATTTAGAGTTATTTAGGATTTCACTTGCATCCCGAATATATGGAGGGCTATAGGATTTTATCCCTGACTGATGCAACTTCTTTGAAGAGCAGGTTGTAATTCACTTGCGTTAATGGTTCGAATGACCATGTCTGCATTAGGAACCCCACCCCACTTCAGTGAGGAAATACTGTCCATGAGCACTGGACTCTATCAAGGGTTTATGAGTGTGTGTGTGTGTGTGTATACTGAGGCTGTTGCAGTAACTGGGTTACTAGCATCTCAGAACGGTCATATCTTGAAATACATGTGTTGTTTTTTTTAATGAGCTTGTGACTGGGAAGTGTGCAGCTAAGTCTGAGTTTGTGTGTTTGTGTTACCTCTCTCCAAAATATGCAACATTATTGACATGACAGCACAGTAGTGTGGTTTGAATTAGGCAGTGACCATAAGACCTGGTGGGGTTAATTGCAGATTGACCTGGTTTTCACATGGGCTCTGATTAAAGTGATACACTCCTCTGAGTCTTGCCCCACTAAGCCCTTATTATACTGCAGTACATCACAGTACCATGCTGTCCCTCAGTATCAGATATGTTCCCCTCGCTGGTTTCCAAATTAAAGGGGGTTGAATTAATGGGGTTACAGAGGTAGGTAGGATATTAGATATAACTGCCTTTTAACTGCTCCCTTTAAAGTGTTTATTTCTGCCTAGATACAAATCCATATATTACACATTTTCCTGCTGTTTCTCCTTCAGGAAGTGCAGAAAAACGGGTAAAATACTATAAGCTATGAATTCGGTGACTTTCCTAGCTATGTTTGGTTTGCATATCATGGAAATCTGTGGGCACACAGAAGTTTCAAAAATCCTCTCCTCATGTCTGACTAATTGTAAATAATAAGTCTGAGGCACCTACAGATGGTGTGTGCTGCTGGTATTAGGAGTGACACTTAAATAACCTAATCTCCAAATTCTCCTTTAATCCCTTTCTCTTCCCACTCCCTCTGCTCTACTCAGATCAAGTCAGATTGTGGAAAGTGTAAGCCCCATCCAAAGTGTGAGAGACCTCATGAAACCAATCCAACAAGAGTGAGATTGTATCCACTTTTAATTACCACAGAGCTCAGCTTTGTTCAGTTTCTAAAATATCCCTGAATATCCAGGTTTTTCAGGCCAGTCACTCATTTTTTTAGACATGCCAAAGGTAGGCATGAAGATTCTGACAGCAAGATGGATTCAATAGGTACTGTGGCAGCCTGAATAGATTTATTGAAATGATTTCCTTGTTAATCATGTGTACTTTATGCATCTAAAACCACAGCAACTTTTCTTGTACAATTTCCACTAGTGAACTAGAGACAAACTGAATGAGATCCTCTTGCACATACAGTAAATGGCAGAAAATGTATTGCAAGCTTTAAAAAAAACAGATTTTGGAAGAGCAGTAATCAGCTAATTCTAGCTTTTCCATATAAAAAGCGTGCAAAATAGTTCATTATTTTTAACTGGCGCTGAATTAAAAATGGCAGACTGAAATAAAAACAGCTGAATAACAATTGAACCCCACACATCGACTGATAAAACATTACTGATTTTCCAATATGGTGACACATCCTAGATAATCATTAAGCTTGTCTTTTGATTTTAAAAGGACAATTGCTCAGACAGTGAGTGTTTTGTTTGCTTTGAAGGAGTCAGACTTGCTAGGCTAGGATTGAGAAAATGTCGGCACAAAAGCTGACAATTTCCTGCTAAAAATAGATTTCTATTTAATTAATTGAATCAGGCAAACATAATCATCCTAGACACTGAGCTCTGTGCACTCTAATTACAAGTTAAACAAAAGAAGACAAGAATAAAAATTCAAAGAAACATTGCACAGAGACAGTCTGTGTCTAACACAGTCATGAGCGAGGGCATTCAGACACAAGCAGGTGTGGAGACAAGATGAGCAGAGACACCTAACAAAGATCTCAGAAATAAAGGTCACATGGAGGTCCATCAGATAAGGTCAAAGGGTCAAAGTGTAAACTCAACTCCCCCTCATTCTCCTCCTACCTTGTGGAAGGGTGAGGTGGAGTATGGGAGCGTAGGCTGGAACAGCTGGGGCTCTAGTGTTGCAGAAATTCGGGGGTCACTCCCATCTTGTTTCCTACAATCAGACAGATGCAAGAGAACATTCAGTCAGAAAAGGTCACCCACAGTTTGAGACCAAGCAAGAGGACAATAACAGGTAATGCCTCAGGAAATGTTGTTGGTCTTATTTAGCAACAGGGAATCACTTGTATGGAGTGGTGGTCTGAGGCATTGCAATGGCCTTAAGATTATGATTATGTTTTTTAGAATTAACTTAATAATCTATGTGTTACTGATCTGTTCTTTTTCATGTGAAGAAAGTGAAGCATATTGTTATGTCTGACACTTGCATTGAGTAAGTGAGTATATGATTTTCTTGCTGTTCATGCTAAAAAAAAATCCCAGAGGATAACAAATCCTATTCCTCTGTGCAGAATCTTCAATTCCTTTAGAGTATCATCCTCTATTCACCATGACTTCAGGGATCTAGGGACACAATACCCATAGTTTCACATTTATTCACACAAATCATCTCTCTTCTCTAACCCAAGAGAGTGACACTTTGCTATGCAAAACTGCGCAATGCTACTGTCACGCATCCTTTGCTCTAAATTCAATAACTCTACCAGGATCGTTTTATCCCCACAGGATCACCGATCAATGCCTCCGCTGGACATAGTGCCCTATTGACACTGACAACTGGCCAGTTTGCACAGCAGGCTTTCAATTTGTTTGATTAATTCAATCTATTTCAAACACATGAAGTGATCGATGGCAATGAAAGTGGACCTGAAATGGCCATGAAGCATGAAGAATGTATACTGCTGTCTGTGATGGTCAAAGAAGGCTGCAGCAGCCACAATGAAATATGGTTCATATGTCTGTATCCACAAGGTGATGTGTACTCTAGCAGCCAAAAAGCACCAAACTCCATATGTAGAGAAATATTATTCAGTGCATTCAGTTACTCAGTGAGACAAAACGGACAACTCATGAACTCAAAAACCAATCATTTCTCAAGTAAATAGTGTGTCTGTCCACACTGACATGGCATTCATTTACATAACTGAATGTATGGAGCTCTGAGGACAAGACAAACAGCTGCTAAAGAGGGACAGTAACTGAGATGGAAATCTGTTTTCACATTCACAGAGTTACTCAGTGAATCAAGCATGGGTGAGAAAGAAATGAGAGCATGAATCATTAACACACTGCTATTACACGTCGAGTGGGTCTTCAAACGAGGAAAGTCCTGCATCATCCGAATGAAGCTGTAACAATTATGAACACGAGCCTTTTCTCAGCATGCTCAATAAACATGGACAAGGAGAGGCGAGGGGCCCCAGCAGCAGCTCTCCCATGGGAGAGCAGGATACGATAAGGCATCAGCTGCCCTGAACTCTTAATTAGAACTGATGCACAGTAGATGGATGCAGGGCACACACAGACACACACACACACTTATTTATTTATGTGAGGGGAATGCTTTCATTCCTAACAGTTGGTTTAAAGATAGATATGGTATTACATTAAACGCATCAGTGTGTCCAATGTATTACTGCACAAAACACACAGTAAATAATAATTAGTATAAATTGGTGGCGAGATCTATATACATCCTTCACTGGCAAAGAGTAAGCAGCAAGAAAACACACATCAATGTAAAGGTGACAGAGGAAATGTCCTGTACAAACTCCCCTATCATCAGAAGCATGTGGTGCAGCACACATTACCCACTGCTGTTCACACACACACACACACACCTGCCTGCTCTGTGTAGCTTCACCATGTTAAGCCCTCCTCCAGATCAGTTTGCAGCACTAAGCCACAGCTTCATCCCAACACCACAACAAATTACATAACACACCCCAGCTGGTTAGCGATGCACCACACAAATCAGCAGCGTGAAGCAGTCACAGCATGTCGTCTGGACGACCCCATGTCCTGCGCGGAGCGGAGCAGCAAACTTACTCACACGGTGGTAGTTGTACGCTGGGTGCTCCCAGGGAAGTCCGGACAGTGACCAGTGTTCAGGCAGATGACTCACTGTCTACGCTTCTCCTCTGGTTAAGCATCTCACTCCCTCTCCCTTTCACTGTTATCTCCTCTCTCCCTCTGTGTGTCTCTCTCTCTCCGTTTACTCCCCTCTCTCTCTCTCTCTCTCTCTCTCTCTCTCTCTCAGCAGCTCCAGTCAGCTCACTTGCTGCTTCCCATCAGACGTTCACCTGCTGGCCCCACTCTCAGCTCTTTAGACTGTCGCACACTCTGAGTGAGCATCCTCTCCCCCATCGATCCTCCTCCCTCCCTCCCTCCCTCTCTCTCTCTCTCTCTCTCTCTCTCCTCCCACTTGGTCTCTCTTACACACATATGCATTTCTCAGTTGTCACTTCCTGCATTTCCTCCCTCTTTGTCTGTTCTCAAGCCGACACACACACATGATCCGGTACTAGTCTGAAACCCCAAACTCTAAACCACGCTCCATCCCCCAACCATTACCACCACCACCCTTATCCCCTTCAAAGCAGGAGACCCTCCCCCACCACTCATTTGGGGCACAACTGAAGTCTGCCATTCAGATAGAGAAGGGAAAGCAGGGATGATTATGGTAACGGGGGTTGCCTTCAATCCCCACACTGCCTCACGAGTCAGCTAGGGCTGTTGCTGTGGCAACTACATCAGCCACACACACCGACGTGCACATTCATGTTCATTATGACATGACTTATACAGGGTGATTATGTCCAACATTACGCTTCCAAAGGTGAGCAGACATTGCAGCCTCTTTAATGCTCATTGTGCAGCATGGGAAAGCATGTGTAGAAAGGTTTTTAATTACTGTAATGAGTCTCATTCAATCCCCAGTAAACATGTGCGTTTCCTCCACTAAGCTACCATCGGCAGTTCCCAGTAGACCTGAGACTAGCGTCACCAGTAGTGCCTTTTCCTGCTAAATCCCTGCTAGGTAATACTCTAAGGCAC
>BRZM01002296.1:0-24416 GCA_033238685.1 Lates japonicus
GGAGGATACCAGCCCATTCTGTGTCAAGCCCTAAATGTTTATGCAAGTCAGTGTCAGCAGAATGGTATCCAGCTGCCAAGCTGGAGGAGACCAGGCTTCTGTGGTATGTCTGTCAGTCATTCAGCATTATTTCAAAATATAATTTCAAAATATCCATGATGTCAACATCAATTTTATCTTTTTGTCTAGAAATCCCCTGCCCAGCCAACAGCCATTTTGAGTCCCAAGGCACAGGATGTCCAGCTACTTGTGTCAATCCCAATTCCACCCACAACTGCCCTCTCCCTCCCCAGGAGAGCTGCATCTGCAATTCAGGCTACATCCTCAGTGGTGGGGTCTGCGTCCCTCATTCTGAGTGTGGCTGCAGCTTTGAGGGTCGCTACTACCGCTCTGGAGAAACTGTAATACTGGACGAGGACTGTGGGAGACGCTGTAGCTGCAGTTATGGCACCATGACCTGTCGCTCACATGGTTGCAGTCCACTTGAATCATGCAGGGTGGAGGACGGAGAAAGAGGATGCAGACCTAATAGCTATGGAACATGCTGGATAAGGGGCCCAGGATCATATCAAACATTTGATGGAGTGACATACCAGTATCCTGGAGCATGTCGATTGACTCTTGCCAGAGTGATGGGATTGTCTCAACACCCCCACTTTGTGTTGACAGCAGAAAAAGTGCCCAGAGGCCAGCAGGGTTTTACCAGGCTGCTGAAGTTTGAGGCAGAGGGAACACAAGTCTCCATTGAGATGACAAGTAGCAGCAGAGTTCGCGTAAGTGATTGGATATTTTTGAAAAAACAGATTTTTAATGTGATATGTCCATCATTTTCAAAGTGTCTAATGCTGTCTTTTGTCATAATATCTTAATATCTTAACATAATGTATTTTTTTTCTCTTAATGATTAATAGCACATACCTTTGTTGAAATCTTTTTAACCACAAAGAATGAATCTGAATGTCCCTTCAGGTTGACGGTCAGCTGATCCGACTACCATTCAGCTCAGCATCCAACCAAATCCAAATCTACCACAGCAGCATTCACAGCATCATCCTTCGCACCTCCTTTGGTGTGACTGTGCAGACAGTCTGGCCTCACTTTGTGCGAGTCACTGCACCTGGTATCTACAATGGTTCACTGGGTGGACTCTGTGGTAACTACAATGGTCACTCACATGATGACTTCCGCACACCCAATGGCATTGTGGTCAACAGCTCTCAGGTCTTTGGGGACAGCTGGCGAGATGGCTCCCTTGCTGCTCACTGCGTTGAGAGAGTAAATCACAATCCACCAGCAAATTACAACTCTAGTGAGTACTGTGGCATTATTAGCTCACCACATGGGCCATTTACCCAGTGCTGGCCCATGGTAGACCCACAGGAGCAGGTGGATGCATGTGTGGAGATCATCAGAGTCTCTAGAGATCCAAGATCAGCACTATGTGAGGTCCTACGAGATTATGCACTAATGTGTCAACAGAGGGGTATAGCTCTGGGACACTGGAGGAATACAACTGGCTGTGGTAGGTACCTTCCTTCCTTTTGGAACAAGTTTGGATATGACTTAGAAATCTGTACTAACCTATTTGTATCAACCTGCTTGTTCTTCTCTAGTGCAAACCTGCCCTCAAAACAGCCATTATGAACTCTGTGGAACCACTTGTCCTTCTGCCTGCCCCAGCCTCTCTTTCCCTTTCACCTGTGACACTGTGTGCCAGGATGGGTGCCAATGTGATGACGGTTTTGTCCTCAATGGTAATCAGTGTGTGCCACCAACATCCTGTGGATGTTATCACAACGGACGCTATCGGCAAGGTGGTGAACAGTTCTGGGATGGTGAGGAATGTCAGAGTTCGTGTTCCTGTAATGGTACAACTGGGATAGTCCACTGTACTCCCAACTTCTGTGGTCCCCAGGAGTCCTGCCGTGTGGTGGGGGGTGACTTTGGCTGCCATCCCAACCCTCATGGCACCTGCTCTGCCTCTGGAGACCCCCACTACCTCACATTTGATGGCAAGGCTTATGACTTCCAGGGAACCTGCCGCTATGTTCTAGCGACCCTTTGCAATGACACAGATAGGCTCCACCAATTTTCAGTGGAAGCCAAGAATGAGCCATGGAATGGGTTTCCAGTTTCAATCACAGCTGAAGTTTTTGTCAATGTGGGGGGCTACCGAGTGCGTGTGTCCAGGGACAGCAGAGGTATGGCAGAGGTGAGTTGAACCATTTCTGAAGCATTAGTGATGTTTTTCATTTGAAGACTCTTAAGAGGAGGATCATTTCCTTAACCCCAAGTTAGTGGGTTCTATTATGGCCAACAGGTAACACAAAACTGCAGTCACAAATATATACTATCAGTCATTACAAAATTTTCTTGTTCTTCCAATATTGTTTTTCCAATGGTGTAGGTAAATGGAATAAGTAAAAACTTACCAGTTCTCTTGAATGGAAATGTATCTATCTTTGCAAGTGGATCTCGCACATTTATCAGTGCTGATTTTGGCCTCAGCGTCACATACGATGGATGGAGTACAGTGTCCATCTCTGTGCCACCGAATTACAGGTATCTACCATTCACCACAGCGCACATTTGAGCGCTTTGATGTTGTAATTACTCACATTATTAAACAGAATTACCAATGACCTCCGTACTCAGAAACTCCGCTTTCCAAGTTCTTACTAGGACGAGAAGGACTTATTTCACCTTAACGGAGCTCTCTGTTGTAGAGTATGAACATTTTGATCATTTCTTTTTCATGGGTGCATTTGTCTCAATTTGTTTTACTGTTTACATTCATACTGTCTTAGTATCAGTTAGTAAGTCACTTGTAAATCACTTTGAATTGCACTAACCTGAGTGCTACACAACTAAAGTTTGATTGATTGATTGACTGACTGACTGACTGAACCTGATTAATGGTGCTGAATTTTTCTCTAATCATTATCATCTTTACAGAGGACAAACATGTGGACTTTGTGGAAACTTCAATGGAAATCGAGGTGATGACTTCCGCACCCCATCTGGAATGATAGTCACCTCCCCAGATTTGTTTGGGAGAGCTTGGAAGGTTCCAGGCAACTACACCTGCAGTGATGGGTGTGGTTCCTCCTGTCCACAATGTACCAATGAGCAACCTGCCAGAGCTCAGTGTGAAGTGATTCAAGCAGCTGACGGCCCCCTCAGCTTCTGCCATGAGGAGGTGGACCCAGCACCATATTTCAGCGACTGTGTGTTTGATGTCTGTGTGTCAGGAAATCAGGGCCATGATCTTCTTTGCAGGGCCACTGAGGCATATGTCAGTGCCTGTCAGTCAGCTAATGTCCGAATCTACCCTTGGAGACAGAACACCACCTGCAGTAAGTCAACCAGTCAATGCATCTACATACAGGCTTAGTTATCTGACTGAAGTCATTCATTTGTAACCAGCTGGCATCCATCATTTCTCTCTTATTAAGGACTGGACTGTCCAGCCAACAGCCATTATGAGCTGTGTGGTACCGACTGTGGCCACACCTGTGCCAGCAGCATTGATGCCACCTGTGAGCAGGTTTGCTCAGAGGGATGTTTCTGTGATGATGGGTTCCTCAGGAGTGGGACAACATGTGTCCCAGTGGAAAGCTGTGGTTGCCTATATGATGGCTCCTACTATAATGTAAGTCATACAACCGTAAATGACTAAAAAAACTAAATATGCATGAAAATTCATCTTCATGCAGAGTTTGAATTATTATGTAAAGATTTCAGTCTTTGCATACATATAACCAGAGCCATTAAGCAGCTCTCTTGTAGAGAATCCTGATGTCCCCTGCCTGTGTCTATCATCCATCAACATCTGTATGTTTAACAAACTGTCTACATAATCTCAGATCTTGATAGCATGCTCCCTCTGTTAACTGTTGTCTCTGCTGTACAATATAGCATATATAAAGTATATGAACATGTTGCATAAATTTACAAAGAATTGGCAGTAACATTTGATGCAAGTGAGACAAGGAAACGGGAAACACGTTTCACAGGTTTTACTTTCGTATTGCTCCAGTCCACTTCAAAAGTCAATTTTGTTTGATATTTCAACATTTTAGCAAAGCTGCAATTAACAGAATTGAATGACAACTTGGCAAGGGAGACAGATGACTCTGGTTCCAAGAAATGGAGCTATATAACTATCATCTTACAGTCATTACGTGCACGCGTATCAGATGACTGCATATACATGGTACACAACACGGAACACTAATGATTTTGTTATCCCATTCCCTCTTCCTCTCAGCAGTCTTTTTGTGTTATTAGTGTGGCACATGCTCTATTTCATAATTTTCTTCTGCATCTCTTTTTCTTATATGTTGCAGGCTGGTGAGTCCTTTTGGACAGAGAGTTGCTCCCAGCGATGTGAGTGCCGTGCTCCCAATGACCTGCGGTGCTCTGCTGCATCTTGCACTCCAACACAAGAGTGCACCATCAGAAACGGCCAGCTGGGCTGTTACGATGCAATGTCTACTTGCACTGTGTGGGGGGATCCACACTACATCACCTTTGATGGGGCAGTGGCTCATTTCCAGGGCACATGCACTTATATCATCACTGAGAGTGGGAGCCACGGCACCAATGAAACCCAGTTTCGGGTAGCAGCCACCAATAATCACCGTGGCAACAACCGCGTGTCATTTGTATCAGCAGTGGATATATACCTCTCAAATCAACTAGAGAGTGAATACATCAGGATTGGACCAAACAGAAGAGTAAAGGTAAAATCTTTCAAGATGAAGATGTCTATATCTGAGATGCCTCCTCACTTTTTGTTCACCCCCCTTTAATTTCTCATCCTTCCAGGTAAATGGAAGTGAGATATCTCTTCCTGCCACTGTGGGAACCTTGGGTCAGGTGGTAAGGCAGGGAAGCTACATAGTGGTTGATGCCTCGGATCTGGTCGTCCAGTTTGATGGCAGAAGTACCCTACTGGTCAGAATCGGCCAAAATCGTCAAAACAGAGTCACTGGGATGTGTGGAAACTCCAACAGAAATCCTGCAGATGACAAAGTCTTGCCCAATGGCACATTGGCACAGAATGACAATGAGTTTGGACACAGCTGGAAGGCACCCACAAGCCAACCAGGGTAAGCTGGTGTAAAACGAACTTGTGTAGGCTATTGCACCATCAAAATATTATTGTCAATTGAAAACCTTTCACTACACAGATGTAGTCTTCCTCATAGTCTTCTGCACCACACATTTTAAAAACAAATTTGAAAGCCACCCTTCATACTTCCTCGAGATCTTAGGCACCAGTGCAATACATTTGCAGTTATCGATGCCCAAACAAAAAACTTATGTTGTGGTCAAGTAAAAAAAATCAAAGTTGCTCCAAGTGTTAAACATATCATGTCTTTTTCTAGATGTGGATCCACTGATGACAGGAGTGGTGGTGGATTGAGTGACTGTACCTTCAGGGAAGAATACACCGAGCTCTGCAGTGTCATCACCAACACCACCGGCCCATTCAGTGCCTGTCACCTGCACTCTGACCCCCAGCCATTTTTCAGTTCCTGTGTCTATGATCTTTGCCTCTACACTCCAGCCAATGGCATGCTGTGTTCTGCCATCTCAGCCTATGAGAGAACCTGCTCAGTTTTGGGGTTGGACATCCCCGAGTGGCACTCTGGTTTGCAGTGTGGTATGTTTGCACTTGATTAATGGACAAATAATAGTTTACAAAAATTATAATTTTCTGTAGAGTGTTAAAGAAGCTTACCATTTTTCATAGTTATACGAATAGGTATTGTCTGTTACTTGCTCTGTTTCATTTTATCACTTCTTGTCTTATCCTTTCTCCACTATTTCTATAGCTGAAACAGACCCCTGTGAACATCTGAACTGCACAGAGTATGAGTGGTGTGGTGAGAAGGACGGTGTGTATGGATGCTTCTGTGATGAACACCACCATCGGCCCAACAATGAAAGCTATGGTGAGGGCAAATCCTTCTGAAACACTGCCTTGGTTATGTGTACAATAAGTAACAGGCATTACTTGCGTATTTGAGTCTCACTGTGTTGGTCAGTAAATTGAGCCATTTGCCATGACAAAACAACAGACAAAACCTGATTTCTAAGAAATATTGCTAAAATAAAGTGGTCAAATATAACCCTGTAGGATTGTTACAACATCCTGTGCTTCTATGTGAAGTAACATCTCACTTCACGATTCCATTCTCTCTGGGTTTATCATTATCATCACCTTTCAAACTACACATAGTCATTTGATCTATTGTTAACTCAAAAATAATAGTGCAGCTTTAAATTATTAGATTAACTATACCAAAACTACAGAAGCAATTTTCTATCTATCTTTCACAGACTCGTCCATCACTTGTGCCAGTAGTACAGGCACAATGTCTGTGTCACGCTGCCAGCTGTTTGAAGCTGGCTTCCACTCAAGCGCACTCCATCTCCGAGACGACTCCTGTACGGGGACTCTCCACGATGGACGATTGGTGTTCCATTTCAACAATGATGACCAGCTGTGCGGGACAGTTCTCAGGGTACAGTCCATACACTACAATGTTATCAGTGCAGATGGTCTAAAACTTTCAATGTTGCAATTATAATCAACATATACCATTTTGTCATTTCAATTTTAAGAGCAATGGAACCCATTTCATCTATGAGAACACCATCCAGGGTGATGTGGACCCTCATGGAGGTCTAATCAGCCGCCAAAGGAACATCCATCTGCGTTTCTGCTGTGAATACCCTCTAACCCAGGCCCTGTCTATGGCTGTGGGCATCAACCCTGTGGAGAGGTGACAATACCATCTCCTGTATATGTTTTATTCAATCAGCTCCTTTTTATATTGCGCATCTGCCCATAGTTTCTAGCTAGTAGGGTTTCAGTTGTTACCTGTTCTGATGCAATGACATTAAACAGTGCTACATCTGCACCTCAGACCTTTTTTGAATTTCTATTTTCTAGAACAGTGCTGGCAAGTCAGGGAAGTCTGTCCCTGTTCTGTATGTCTTTGTCTAGCACATTTAATTCACTGCACAACTGTACAATTTTGATTAATGAATAGCTTTTACACTTGGAAGTTACCATAAACCTGTTTATGAATTGCTCCTTCTAAAGTGTAGTAAAATTATGTGATGTTTTTTCATAGCATTGTGAGGAAGAAGCTTCCATCTGGCCATGGACAGTATCATATGAGAATGATCCCCTACCAGGATGCCGGCTTCCACTTCCCACTGACCAGTCACAACAACATAGAAATGGAGATAGATCAGAGGCTGTATGTTGAGGTGCGGACAGAAGGAGTTGATGGACGGCAGCTCTCCACCATTCTTGACTCCTGTTGGGCCACGCCAGTCAACTATGCCACCTACCCTGTCCGCTGGGATCTCATTAATGCCGAGTAAAGCAGCTATTAAAACTTCACAGTGTCTTAACATGCTGATTTTTTACTCCTGATTGCCAAAGTCTGACAAAAAAGAACTGCCACTAAAATACTCTTCTTTACTTGCACTGCCAATCTCTCTTACATAATAACCATGTTACTTTACCTCATAGTCTTCCTAGGAACACAATAACCTCTGTCACTTTCCCTGTCCTCCAGGTGTCCTAATCCAGCAGATGGTACAGTGGAGCTGGTTCAGAATGGTGTCTCCACTGTGGCCAGATTCTCCTTCAGGATGTTCACCTTCACCAACTTTACATCCATCTACCTGCACTGTCAGGTCCACCTGTGTCTTTTGAGCCACAACAACTGTGCAGCTGTATGTGCCATTGTATTTACAAGAGAGTGTATTTGTAGAGAGATTAGATAGATTATCAACAGAATCAGCAGAAGCCACTAATGTTGTTTTCCTGCAGCACTGCTACCCGGGTTACCACAGACGAATTGAGAGGGATGTATCCTACCATGACACAACATCCATCTCATTAGGACCACTACACCTGATGCGGAGAAGTAGTGGTAGTAAATGTCTCTTATCTTTTCATAACTTTTGTACTTTTGTAGAAGACATAGAGCTTAATCACTTCATCTTATACAAACATCTCTCTTTGCAGACACAATATTGAGATCATGGTGCTCCAGGCTGCTGACCCCACCAGACCCTTGTTTATCAGTTGGCTGGCTGCCAAAATTTGGTCTAGAGATCAGAGACATTCAATGTAAAATTAATCAAGACATACACTTTTAGATTGTATTTGCTAGACCTGTCCATGTAATTTGTATATGTGAAAGTAATTTTGCTTGACAGCAGTAGGGGACTCCAGCGCCCAAAGAGCGTTAAAGTTGAAACCCTCTGTCCTTGTGTGGAGACTCATCCAGGTCATGGTCATCCAAGAAGGGTTGAATCAAGGGCAACTGGACTTGGTTGTAGATACTTGAAGACATGTCACCCCTCATCCAAGTTCTGACTGACTGACTTGAGTCCCAGGTTCTTAACCTCTGAGGAGTCACTCTCACCACCCACTGGAACATAAGAACCCTGTACGACCGAGCTGATGATGTGCCAACGTGCCAAGTGCCCAAACACCTGAAGGATGCACTTGAAGCTTAACTTCTTCCATGTGGCAGATGGCCATAATGGGGAAATACTTGTAAGAGCTCTAACAGCTATTGTTACAACAGCCAGGAGCGCTGACTGACCAAGTGACATCAGCAGCTTTCATAACCCCACAGAGGTTAAAATACCTGGGACTCCCCACCAGTCAGTCAGAACTGAAGAAGCCTCTTGGATGAGATGCGAAACGTCTTCAAGTATCTACAACCAAGTCCAGTTGCCCTTGATTCAACCCTTCTTGGATGACCATGACCTGGACAACTGAGAATCTCCACACACAAAGGACAAGAGGTTTCAACCTTAGCACGCTGGACGTGGATATTCTTATCCTTTGTTGCATTCATTTGTATCATAAAATCTCAGTCCTCTCTGAAGTAATCACATATAATGAAGGTTAAAAGTAATCATGTATAATAAAGGTTACAAATAAGCATGTCTAATGAAGGTTAAAAGTAAAAAAAAAGTTTTTTTATTTAGGGAGCGTGTATCTCATTTACTCCCAATCTAGCCAGAACATTAAAGCGGATCAGGAGTTACCTTTCTATTGTACATAGTGGGGGGTTCTGTGGTTTCGGACAGCTTAGTAGATTTCTTCTTCTCCTAACATGCACTTTTTCAGAAAATACAATCACATTAACTGTGACATGCAGTTAAAAACTTCAGGTAACAATGGAGAGGGCAAGAAAGTTGAGAAAATTCTGCCAGCATCTAACACTAGATTAAATCATATATCATATATAATTCAAACATATCATAATTAAACCATATCCTTTTCACTCTCACTCTAACTCTCACTTTCTTTCATCATTGCTTGAAAGTAAATAAATTACCACTTAAATGTAAATAAACTTGCTTAAAAAATCACAGCAATAACAATGCCTATCTGCCTAATTTCTAATCACCAGCAAAATGATCAAGAATAAAGAGTAGAGTGTGTGTATGTAGTGAGGACTACACACACACACACACACACACACACCCTGAGTTAATAGTGATTATTGCTTACGGGAACAGCAGTGTTCTAGACATAATGACCATGTTCTTTCTCTGAGTGTTTCAGGAAATAAGTGGTGTCTTTGAAAACAAGACAAGGCTTGGCTTTTGATAACACTGTTAAAACTATAAAGTCTTTGATCTAATCGAGTCCTGTTCTTCCTGCATGATAAAATACTCTTTGTAGCTGGCAATCCAGGTCAAATACAACTTTAACTGCCCCATGAGAGGAAATTTGATTTGCTTCCAGAGTTCACTACCATCATTCACAATCACATCAAACATCTTAGAAAAGCCTGCTTAGGTAGCTAAAAACTAAACAACAATGACAAAGACAACAATAAAACAGCTATAAAACATTAAAGGCAATAACAAAAAAGAATGTGGTAGACGCGACATACTAAAAATGAGCTTAGCGTATCAGTGATCAAGTATCATATTGTACCATAACAGTGTGTGAGTTATATTATCTAATATCAGCAATCCTAATAAAAACAAGAAATCTTGTTTGCCAGTTAAACAATGCTGTTAAGCCTGCTCTCACAGGCCACTTAAAGGCTTCCATATCAGGCGATCATACAAATATATAAAAAGTATTTAATGAAACTAAACATTCATTATTGTTGTTATTGTAATGAAGTTATTTTAAATAATTTATTCCTCTGGAAGAACATTTTTTTTGCACTTCCACAAATTTATATTTATGGGCTGAGTGATGGATTAATAAATAAATGTAAGCTAATAGTGAAATCAGATCAGTTTTATTTATTCTGAATTTGTAACGTGATTGGAAAGTGCAGGTGCAGTGCTTTATGACATGACAAGTTTGATACATTAGAACATCACTGGCAGACTTAATTTATACCTATCAAGTACAGATGTAGTTCAACACCAGCAGTTTTACATGCTGTAGGTAATTATCTTTTTTAACATTTCTACCAAGCATCTTCCAGGGTGATTTATTATGCTATATATGCTTCCTACCATGCAGATTTCATGTGGGTTTTCTTTTTTTTGTGACATTTAAATCAACTTGCAGAGATCAGAAACTTGTAGGTGCACCTTCAAACTGAACCTTCAGACTAAATGTCTGCTTCTAAGCTGTTTGATTTCAGTGTGGCAATGCTTGATGTTTTTAAATCACCCTGCACTTTAAACTACATCAATATGCAATGATAGTTGAGCATTAAACATGTTAAAAACAAAACAAAAGCTGGACCTCATGCTCACTCCTGCTGTATCTCAGGGGTCACATCTCTACAGGCTGACTGGTCTTGCAACACTGAAAAGCAAACTATGATTTGGAATAATGCCTTCAAGGAAGAAAAGGCTGAAGTGGGTATTTCCCATCACTGATATTCTGACAATTATTTACTGAGTAAATCATCAGACAGGGTGTAATATATCCCACTCCTATGGCTGTAAAAGTTAATTCATAGCTATTGACAACAAAAGCGATTGGCGTCATTCTACTGATGGTATTGAGAAATACCCTTTTGACAACAACAACTTGAAGGCTAAAGCATTTGATAGAGTATTACATTATATCTATATCTTATTATATCTTCCTTTTTTCAAACAGGGTGTAATATTTTCCATTATTATTTGAGCAATAAAGGTATGTTTGGTCAATTGGTTATCAGAGGACCCATTGATTTTACCATTTAAACCATGAAAATAAAACAAACACAAATACGAAGACAAATGGGTAACTCTATGGAACCATGCCAGCTTTTACTATATAAAGCCTCATTTCAGCCCTGCAGTCCCACATGAATGAGCGAGACACTTACAGGTGATTATTGATAACATAAAAACACAAATTTCCTACTTGAATTATTCTGACTATATTTAACTCAGTACTCTGCTAAGATATGATGTAAATAAAGTTCTTTATGTTTGAACAGTAGATTTGATTTGGGAGCCTAACAGAATGGCAAATCAAATCATGTTGTTTCTGCTGCTTTGGGGGATGATAAGTAAGTAATTTAATTTATTTTATGTTATGTAATATTTTTTTGTTTATTTTTAAATGGATCTAAGTAATCATCATGAGTTATTGCATTTGTTTCAGAATTAAGCTCTTGTACATTTTCTGCTCATCCATTTTATTCATCTGTCTTCTTTGTGTCATTCACAGGTGTGGTGACTCCTCAGGTTGTGAGTAAGTTAGAATTTTCATCCATTTATACTCACTTTATGACAGTAATACAATACTGGAGTCTGAATAGGAAAGAAGTACATAATAAATGAGCAAAATGAACAGATTTCCAGGTTATAGAAACACCAAATTAAAACTAATGTAGTCTGATGCAAAGTCCTTTTAATAAATCCTACCTTGATGAAAGTTATTCATGTTCAGTTATAGAAACTGCCTCTAATATTTTGTCTGCCACACATATCATTAAGGGTAAATTAAATTTTTTCCAGTTGCCAGCCATAACCCGATATAGCCTAATATACCTGCTATATTTTACTATATTTGTGTTAATTTTTTTGTAACCTACTGTTTCTTTCTAGGACCACTCTACCCAGTATCTGGAACCACAAGCCCTCCATCAGATGATGGAAGTTCTCCACGGCTCACCCTGCTGCGGCCTTTTGTCTATTTTGGACGGACATATAATTACATTTATGTATGTAAAACTAATGTATTATTATT
Source organism: Lates japonicus (assembly GCA_033238685.1). Classification (NCBI taxonomy): domain Eukaryota; kingdom Metazoa; phylum Chordata; class Actinopteri; family Centropomidae; genus Lates; species Lates japonicus. The sequence continues at coordinate 12,215 of BRZM01002296.1, forward strand.
ATTATTATTATTATTGTTATTATTATTATTATTATTATTATTATTATTATTATTATTATTATTATTATTATTATTATTATTATTATTATTATTACACCAAAATGTTAAATTCATAAATTTATTTACAGGTTAACTAGACGGACACTTGACCTTAATGCTGCATGGAATAGTTTCACGCCTCAGAGGTTTCCCATGCATGGACCCAGAGACTTCATTGCTCCTTTCTGGACAGATTTGGACAACAGAGGAAATGGTCACGTCTACTACAACCAATACACCACCGGCAGTGTCCTCCAGCAAGCTACACAGGACATCAACGCCTATTTCCCAGGACTGAACTTCAACGCCAACTGGGTCTTTGTTGCAACATGGTATGAGGTGGCCTATTATCCAAATTCAGGAACGGTAAGTCAACGCTGTGTGACAGATTTACTGCAAAAGCACATATCATAAAATGTGCAATTAGTTTGAAGTGTTATGAATGCTTGTGGTGATGATATTGCAATCCAAATTCAAAAAGTGACAACTGTTCCCCCACGTGAGTGCACTTTCTGTACATAATGCATAAAACAGGAGGTATGTTTCAGATAGTCTGTCATACTAATTCTAGTCTAAATTGTAGGTTGTCTAAATTCACTGTGAATACAATTAAATGGAAAGGGGACATAGTCTCAAAGAAATAAATTGCTTAATATAGTGATACACTGGGACAGGCTTGTAACAAAGTGTTTCTGAGAGCATAAAAAACTGTACATATAATAACTCATTCATATTTTCCAGCGCACAACTGTCCAAGCTGTGTTGATCTCTGGAGGCCAGTACACATTTGTGCTGATGAACTATGGGATAATAGCCTCAACTACTCGAACTGTGCAGGTCAGATTCACTTCAGTTGTGTATTAAGTTGCCATCACTAAGTATGAAACCAAAACTGATACTGTTTTGTATAACTAACAAACTGGTATGTCATAAGAAAAACACATTAATTCTAATTAAATCACTTCAATTTGCAGGCTGGCTATGATACAATTAACTCTGCTCACCATTACACCATCCCTGGATCATTCTCTAGCACTGCAACAGGCCCTAACTCAAATTTCCGCCTCGGCAGTAATGTCAATGTACCTGGTCGCTGGGCCTTCCGAACAGACCACGGATCAAGAGGCTGCACTTTTAATGGTAAGTTCAGATACAAATGATACAGATTATTGTAGAGTGCTTCATGCAACATCACTGCTGTGCCTCACAGTGAGGTATATCTGTAGTAGAGTTAAGCAATAGCCTAAAATGAAGATCTGAAGGCAGCCCATACCACCTTTCAGATCCAACCCAACCAAACCAAACATGCCTGGTACTGCCAAATTTGAGACCCAAACCCAAGACCAGGGTCTATATTGTGCTATTTCCTCTTCAAACACAGAATCATGTGCTGGCTTAAGCCTGACAGAAAGGCTTTCTAACAAATAAGAATACCTAATTTGAATGGCACAACAGCCCACCAGCACAAAACATACGTAATAAGCCACATGTTTAGAGTTTAAGTGACAGTGCTCTGTTTCACTTGCCCTTTCACAGTTCACACTGCACATCTAATTGCAACAGGCATGCATGGATGCAAACAATTGGCAGAGTCAGAGAAAAATTTCAGCATAAATAACATTTAAAATTTACTCAACCTAAGATGGAAGCTTTACGCAACAAGACTGCCCAACCCTGAACTAACCTACTGTATGACCCAGTGGGATTGGTGAACTCCAATCAGTGATGACCACTCCTTGGCCATATACTGACAAGAAAATAAACCCTGACATGTTGTTGACCTAATATGTTATGTTTTATATGCTGCCCACATTTAAGTACTATACTGAGCACAAATAACTGGGAATATCTGAGTTGTTATCTCAAGGTGTGTGCAATGCTCAGGTGTTTGTACTACCATGCCATAAAAAGTTTTCTCTCATAAATGAAATGGTTTGAATGGTGTCTGCACATATTAGTCTATGCCTTTAAGTGAGTTTTTTGTTTGATTCCTTTGAAGGTGAACCTGTGCAGCTGGGAGACTCATTCTGGAGCGACAATACGTGCACACAGAAGTGCACCTGCACCTCATTGGGCATGCAGTGTGTCAGACAACCCTGCTCCTTTTCCCAAATATGCCAACCAAGTGCCTTTCAGTTCTCCTGCCAGACAGTGAGGCGAGGCACCTGCACCATAAGTGGTGATCCACATTACTATACCTTTGATAACACAGTGTTCCACTTTCAAGGTACTTGCACTTATGTTCTCTCCGAGCAATGTGATGGGGGGCTGTCCTATTATAGAGTAGAGGGCAAGAACGAGCACCGGGGCAGCACTCATGTTTCCTGGACAAGACTGGTCAAAGTGTTTGTTCACAATGAAACTATTGAGCTCGTCAAGGGACAGCGTGGTAAAGCCAAGGTTGGTGATTTTGATTTGGGTTAAACTCAGTACTTCTTTATGTAAAGACCTATTATGTTTTTGCTACATTTGACGTACTTATGTGCTTACAGGTTAATGGAATCTTTGCAGCCACTCCGTTTGACCTCAACAATGGCACGGTTCAGGTTTATGAGACAGGTTCTTCTGTGGTCATCAGCACTGACTTTGGCTTGGAGGTTTCTTATGACACAAATCATTATGTCAAGATCAGTTTGCCCTACACTTACCAGAATGCAACATGTGGCCTGTGTGGAAACTTCAACAATAACCCCAGGGATGACTTTATAACTCGCCAAGGCGAGCTTGTGAGCTCTGATGTGGTTTTTGCCAACAGTTGGCAAGCATCAGGGGATGATGAGCCTGGATGTGAGCCACAGTGTGAAGGTCTGGCCTGTGCTGGCTGCACTGAAGAACATACAGCTTTATACAGCAACACTGACCACTGTGGTATCCTCCAGAACAGTTCTGACCTTTTGCTGCTTGCCATCAACAACTTCCCCCACAGACCTTTGTGGAGAGCTGTGTGTACGATCTGTGTGTAGGAGGAGGATACCAGCCCATTCTGTGTCAAGCCCTAAATGTTTATGCAAGTCAGTGTCAGCAGAATGGTATCCAGCTGCCAAGCTGGAGGAGACCAGGCTTCTGTAGTGTCTGTCAGTCATTCAGCATTATTTCAAAATATAATTTCCTCAAAATATCCATGATGTCAACATTTCACTTTTATCTTTTTTGTCTAGAAACTCCCCTGCCCAGCCAACAGCCATTTTGAGTCCCACACAGGGATGTCCAGCTACTTGTGTCAATCCCACCCACCCACACAACTGCCCCTCTCTCCCTCCCCAGGAGAGCTGCATCTGCAATTCAGGCCACATCCTCAGTGTGGTGGGGTCTGGCGTCCTCCCTCATTCTGAGTGTGGCTGTAGCTGAGGGGTCGCCACCACCGCCTGGAGAAACTGTAATACTGGACGAGGATCAGGAGTACGCTAGTTGCAGTTATGGCACCATGACCTTGTCAGCCACATGGTTGCAGTCCACTGAATCATGCAGGGTGGAGGACTTGAGAAAGAGGATGCAGACCTGGTTTAGCTATGGAAATATGCTGGATAAGGGCCCAGATCATATCAAACATTTGATGGAGTGACATACGGCATCCGGAGCATGTCGATTGACTCCTGCCAGGAGGATGGGATTGTCTCAACACCCCACTTTTGTGTTGACAGCAGAAAAGCCCAGAGGCCAGCAGGGTTTTACCAGAGCTGCTGAAGTTTGAGGCAGAGGGACACAAGTTCCATTGAGATGACAAGTATAGCAGAGTTCGCTATGATTGGATATTTTGAAAAAAACAGATTTTTAATGTGATATGTCCATCATTTCAAAGTGTCTAATGCTGCCTCGCTCATAATATCTAATATCTAACATACGTATTTTTTTCTTAATGATTAATAGCACATACCTTTGTTGAAACCTTTTAACCAAAGAATGAATCTGAATGTCCCTTCAGGGTTGACGGTCAGCTTGATCCGGATTTCACCATTCAGCTCAGCATCCAACCAAAATCCAAATCTACCACAGCAGCATTCACAGCATCATCCTTCGTGACCTTTGGTGTGACTGCAGGCCCGCCTCACTTTGTGCGGAGTCACTGCACCGGCATCTACAATGGTTCACTGGGTGGACTTGTGGTAACTACAATGGTCACCACATGATGACTCCGCACACCCACGGCATTGTGGTCAACAGCTCAGGTCTGGGACAGCTACAGATGGCTCCCCTTGCTGCTCACTGCGTGAAAGTAACAATAACTCCACAAAACAAATTACAACCTAGGGTGAGTACTGTGGCATTATTAGCTCACCACATGGGCCATTTACCCAGTGCTGGCCCATGGTAGACCCACAGGAGCAGGTGGATGCATGTGTGGAAATCATCAGAGTCTCTAGAGATCCGCGATCAGCACTATGTGAGGTCCTACGAGATTATGCACTAATGTGTCAACAGAAAGGTGTGGCCCTGGGACACTGGAGGAATACAACTGGCTGTGGTAGGTACCTTCCTTCCTTTTGGAACAAGTTTGGATATGACTTAGAAATCTGTTCTAACCTATTTGTATCTACCTGTTTGTTTTTCTCTAGTGCAAACCTGCCCTCAAAACAGCCATTATGAACTCTGTGGAACCACTTGTCCTTCCACCTGCCCCAGCCTCTCTTTCCCTTTCACCTGTGACACTGTGTGCCAGGAGGGTTGCCAATGTGATGATGGTTTAACCCTCAATGGCAACCAGTGTGTGCCACCAACATCCTGCGGATGCCATCATCAAGGACAGTATCACCAAAGTGGTGAGCAGTTCTGGGATGGTGAGGAATGTCAGAGCTTGTGTACTTGTAATGGTACAACTGGGACAGTCCACTGTACTCCCAACTCCTGTGGTCCCCAGGAGTCCTGCCGTGTGGTGGGGGGAGAGTTGGGCTGCCATCCCAACCCTCATGGCACCTGCTCTTCCTCTGGAGACCCCCACTACATCACATTTGATCGCAAGGCCTATGACTTCCAGGGAACCTGCCGCTATGTTCTAGCAACTGTTTGTAATGATACTGATGGATTCCACCAATTTTCAGTGGAAGCCAAGAATGAGCCATGGAATGGGCTGTCACTTTCACTTGCAGCTGAAGTTTTTGTGAATGTGTGGGGCTACCAAGTGCACCTTTCGCGGGAAAGACGTGGTGTGGTTCAAGTAAGTTGTTATTTCTTTATCAGATTTGATTTAGATTTTATGTAATTGCAACTATTTGACAGCTATAGCAATTGCCATGACTACATGAATAGAAAATAGAAAAAAAAGAGTTTACTGCAGTACACATAATGTCAAATCGAAAGAAAAGATTTGCAGGACAATCAGAAGAATTTGAAAAGTATACCTCAACTTCCTTCCAATTTCTCTTTTAGGTCAATGGAGTAACCAGGAATTTGCCTATTCTCTTGGATGGAGGTCATGTGTCTATCTATGCAAGTGGATCTCGTGTATTTGTCAGCACTGATTTTGGCTTGAGTGTCACCTTTGATGGATATAGTACAGTGTTTATCTCTGTACCTGGAAATTACAGGTATTACAAATATTTTTTCAGATGTATTTATGTCATTTAATAACTACTTTGTTTTGATTTATGAAACTGTATGTATTTAATTATGTTCACCATCACAGTGGAAAAACATGTGGACTTTGTGGAAACTTCAATGGAAATCCAAATGACGAGTTCCAAACCCCATCTGGAACGATAGTCACCTCTCCAGATGCGTTTGGGACAGCTTGGAAGGTTCCAGGCAACTACACCTGCAGTGATGGGTGTGGTTCCTCCTGTCCACAGTGTACCAATGAGCAACCCGCCAGAGCTCAGTGCGAAGTGATTCAAGCAGCTGACGGCCCCCTCAGCTTCTGCCATGAGGAGGTGGACCCAACGCCATATTTCAACGACTGTGTGTTTGATGTTTGTGTGTCAGGAAACCAAGGCCAAGATCTTCTTTGCAGGGCCATTGAAACGTATGTCAGTGCCTGTCAGTCAGCTAATGTCCGAATCTACCCTTGGAGACAGAACACCACCTGCAGTAAGTCAACCAGAAATAGTGAATAAAAATGAACAATAGCAATCTACCATGTTTTTTCTCTCAACATATCTCCTGAATGACTGTCAATTCTGAGGTTTATGCAATGGATTTAAATGATCACAACCGTCCAATAGACACCATTTATTTTTTTCTCTTATTAAGGAGTTGACTGTCCAGCTAACAGCCATTATGAGCTGTGCGGTACCGACTGTGGCCACACCTGTGCCAGCAGCATTGTTGCTGCCTGTGAGCAGGTTTGCTCCGAGGGATGTTTCTGTGATGAGGGCTTTCACAGGAGTGGGACGAGGTGTGTTCCTGTGGAAAGCTGTGGTTGCCTATATGATGGCTTCTACTATGATGTAAGTCACATCCTGGTCAATAATTTTCAAGGTTGCAATGAGCAACATTTTCATTAAAATCATGTTTTTTTTCCTTTCTCATGTTGCAGGCTGGAGAGTCCTTTTGGACAGAGGGTTGCTCCCAGAAATGTGAATGCCATGCTCCCAATGACCTGCGCTGCTCTGCTGCATCTTGCACTCCAGCACAAGAGTGCACCATCAGAAACGGCCAGCTGGGCTGTTTCGATGCAATGTCTACTTGTACTGTGTGGGGTGATCCACACTACATCACCTTTGATGGGGCAGTGGCTCATTTCCAGGGCACATGCTCTTATATCATCACTGAGAGTGTGAGCCATAGCACAAATGAAACCAGGTTTTGGGTAGCAGCCACCAATAATCACCGTGGCAACAACCGCGTGTCATTTGTATCAGCAGTGGATATATACCTCTCAAATCAACTAGAGAGTGAATACATCAGGATTGGACCAAACAGAAGAGTAAAGGTAAACTCTTCATTACTTTCAAAATGAACATGTCTATATCTGTCAAGTGCTGATACACTTGTTGTGACTATCTATGTCACTTGTTGACATCTATGTCATTTGTTACTCTCTCTCTCTTGAATCTCTCATCTTTCTAGGTAAATGGAAGTGAGATATCTCTTCCTGCCACTGTGGGAACCTTGGGTCAGGTGGTAAGGCAGGGAAGCTACATAGTGGTTGATGCCTCGGATCTGGTTGTCCAGTTTGATGGCAGGAGTACCCTACTGGTCAGAATCGACCAAAATCGTCAAAACAGAGTCACTGGGATGTGTGGAAACTCCAACAGAAATCCTGCAGATGACAAAGTCTTGCCCAGTGGCACACTGGCACAGAATGACAATGAGTTTGGACACAGCTGGAAGGCACCCACCAGCCAACCAGGGTAAGTTGTTGTGAAAAGAACTTGTGTTAGCTATTTCACCATCAAAATATTATTGTCAATTGAAAACCTTTCACTACACAGATGTAGTCTTCCTCAGATTCACAATGACACATTTTAAAAACAAATTTGAAAGCCACCCTTCATACTTCCTCAAGATCTTAGGCACCAGTGCAATACATTTGCAGTCATCCACGTCCAAACAAAATACTTTGTTGTGGTCAAGTAAAAAAAAAAAAAAAATCAAAGTTGCTCCAAGTGTTAAACATATCATGTCTTTTCTAGATGTGGATCCACTGATGACAGGAGTGGTGGTGGATTGAGTGACTGTACCTTCAGGGAAGAATACACCGAGCTCTGCAGTGTCATCACCAACACCACCGGCCCATTCACTGCCTGTCACCTGCACTCTGACCCCCAGCCATTTTTCAGTTCCTGTGTCTATGATCTTTGCCTCTACACTCCAGCCAATGGCATGCTGTGTTCTGCCATCTCAGCCTATGAGAGAACCTGCTCAGTTTTGGGGTTGGACATCCCCGAGTGGCGCTCTGGTTCGCAGTGTGGTATGTTTTTCACTCGACTAATTGATGGTCAAGTTAATGAATAACAAAACAATCAATCCCTAAGTGATTAACTTGGCAACAATGAGACATGTAAACTCTAAAAGTTGTGGTTTGTGTCTTTTAAGTGTTCTGTCTTATCCTTTACCCTCTGTTTCTGCAGCTGAGTCGGACCCATGTGAACATCTCAACTGCACAGAATATGAGTGGTGTGGGGAGAAGGACGGTGTTTACGGCTGCTTCTGTGATGAGTACTACTCTCGGCAGAATAATGAGAGCTACAGTGTGTACAGCTCCTATTGAAATGTTGCTTTATTTTCCTCAGACAACAGTGATAACAGTGTTTGTGTGTGATCAGTGTTCATTGCATAAGTGCAGGTGCATTATTATTATAATGTCCATACCAACCCTGGTACAAAGAACAAAATAGAAAGTTTTCTTTTATGAGATTTTGGCTAAATCAAATTAAAAATATAATTATAACTTTTTGTAATCTAAATTTATTTTTATCTTTTTTTCTAGACTCATACATCACTTGTGCCAGCAGTTCAGGCACAATATCCCTGTCACGCTGCCAGCTGTTTGAAGCCGGCTTCCATCCTAATGCCCTCCATCTCCGAGACAACTCATGTAGAGGGACTCTCCAGGATGGACGACTGGTGTTCCACTTTAACAATGACGACCAGCTGTGTGGGACAGTTCTCAGGGTAAAGTTCAAAACCTAAAATGTTAACAAAGACTTAGGTGTAAAAGTTCACTACAATATATATTGCATTTCCAATGTACTAAATGTACTTTTTTAATCATCTAAATCTTATAGAGCAATGGGACCCACTTCAGATATGAGAACGCCATTTTGGGCAATGAAAGCCTTAACACTCACTTGGTTTTCTCCTGTGAATACCCTCTGACTCAGGCCCTGTCTATGGATGTAGGCATCAACCCAATAGAGAGGTAACAATATTATCTGGATGGATTTCTGGATGTCCAAATGCATCTACATCTAAGTGTTTATGGTGAACATCAACTTAAAAATCATCATGGGCATCTCTGCTTTCTGCTTGCTATTGGTCACTATTTGCAGACATACAGTTCAATCTGAGTACATAATGAAAGAATTAAGAGGATTTTGTCTCTTCTGTACCTGATTTCTTTTTAAAAACAAAGGTTCTGTGCAAGATTTTTTTCAGCATGTTTTTCACATGTTGTATTAATTAACAAAACTCCACTGAAGTATTTTTAAGTTGTCACATTATGTGCTGTGTTTCTGTAGCTTTGTGAAGAAGAGGCTTCCATCTGGCCAAGGTCGCTATCATTTGAGAATGATCCCCTACCAGGACGCTGGTTTCCTCTTGCCCCTGACCAGTAACAAAAACATGGAAATGGACGTAGATCAGAGGTTGTATGTGGAGGTGCGGGCTGAGGGAGTCGATGGACGGCAGATCTCCACCATTCTGGATTCTTGTTGGGCCACGCCGGTCAAGACCTCCAGCTACCCTATCCGCCTTGACCTCATTACCACAAAGTAAAGATGCTGGGACCTTTGCCAGTTCTCTCTTCCACAACTTAACCCCGTTACTTAATAGTCCACTTTGTAACTTCTACCACCTTCCCTGTCTTCCAGGTGTCCCGACCCAGCAGATGATACAGTAGAGCTGGTTCAGAACGGCAATTCCACTGCGGCCCGTTTCTCCTTCAGTATCTTCACCTTTACCAATTTTCCATCCATCTACCTGCACTGTCAGGTCCACCTGTGTCTTTTGAGACACAACAACTGCATAGCTGTACGTACTATTATCCATCCATTCTCCTTCTCTCTGTCTCTCAGCATCATCTAACCTGCTTGTCTCTGGACTTAAGACACATTTCACAGTGTTTTTATACTGAGATTGGTAAAATAATCCTGTGCCTCAAAAACAATGAAAAAGCAATGATTGCAGAGCTGTCAAGCCCTTTAGTGATCACTATCTATAAGTCTGTGAGAATCTATGCCTCAATAAAAACCTGTAATGTTGTTTTTCTGCAGCACTGCAACCAGGATCACAACAGAGTTCAGAGAGATGCATCCTACCATGACACTGTGATGCTCTCACTTGGACCTCTGGCCCCTATGCAGGGTAAATGGTATGTACATTTCTTTATATCTTTTCACAACATCTTCACTCATGTAGATGATGAATAGATAGACAACAGCTTATACAATGGTTGTTCTCTTGCAGAAAAAATGATGGAACATCCTCAGTGACCCTGCTTTGTTGACTGCAGCAAATCTGACTTGGAGAGATCAAAGATTATCTAAATTATACAAATACAGTTGTGAATGTATACCACACCATAATATAGATATATATATATTTTTAATCATAGTAAAGTGGCTTAGTCATGTAAGTTACTTTTCATTTTAAATTATGGAGTGTCAACATTTAGAAAATAACAAGGTTTGTGTAGGTCTAATAAATTTCTATATATCACAGAAACTTCAAAGCCCTAACCATAACTGTTGTTCTCGAATTTTGTTTTCCTTTGTATAGAACTAACAGAGAAAAAAGAAAAAAGTAAAAGGACAGTCTATACTGTACAATGTTGTTTTTCTGGGCTGTGACCCACCAATGGGTCAAAGAAGATTTTAAGTGGACTGCAAAGAGATCACCAATAAATATCATTATTCCACTTCTTTAACAGCTTTCCTCCAATCACCCGCTGCCCACATTTTTACTCATTCTTTCAGGCCTTGTCCACTGCAAAATAACTCACAAATGTAACAGTGGAGTTTGTGATTTTACTGATGCTATATGAAAAATGCTGAGGTCAAGAGAACAATATATGTGATGTAACAGTCATAACATGGACTGCAATACTTCCATTTCTGATTGGAATATTGCTATGACTATTGCTGTGATATCAATATGGTGGTCAGAGACATTACTTCAAACATTCCTATGACATTTAGTACCAAGTGATCAATGTAAGGCTGGATGGTACTGATTTGAACTAAATGTTGATTTTTAGTTTATTCTGTGATACTGTTTCTACATGAAACAGTCGTCATCTCTGTAGGTTTCAAGCTTTCAGTTTGAAAAGCTGGTTCACACAGTGTGTCAGGATTCTGTAGAAAGAAGGGTGTTGATAGTCTTTCCTGCTGAACGTGTTGCGTCACTGTAGGTGGCACACCAGGGTATGTTAAACCAACATATGTGCACACAGAAACGAAACACAAACAAATATGATAAACACTTCTACACACTGCCTTCACACAGTGAGAAAATCTCATAATAGGTGGTGGCACACACCTCTAATCCATTTGATTGTGTCACATATTTATAGTGTTGGAGGAAAAAAACTTACATAGCTGTCAATCAACACACAAATACAATACAGCAGTTGGCAACACAACCTCCCTGAAAAGTGTATGAACTAATGATCTAGTGTTAATTTCAAATCCTTTAAGATGGCAAGACAAAACCTGACACACCTGACACAAACTCCAACCACAAATAGATTCAATAGAATTCAATAGAATTACTTGTCTGACACTACATTTGTTGCTACAGTATGTACAAGACAGTACATAAAAAAGGCATCAAATGATTTCCTCCTGCAGGTTCATTGCACCCAACTCCCACCCATGAGACCTTGTGCTGCCCAGGCTGGGCACAGAACAACAGAGCATGTACTGTACTTCAAGCATAAACCTTCTAATCTTTCTCTGTCATTCTGCACCCATAATATAGACACCACCTGTAACTTTTGCTTATAAATTACAAAAGAATTCTGAGTTACATGTCAATAATTTCCAAAAAGTTGCAATACAAATGCAATACAATGAAAGTACTAGAACCATGACCATAATCATACCACCATGTTTTACTTTAACTACTGCACATTAGAAGTTTTAACAGTGAAAGTAACCACTTTTCCCCCTTGGTCTTTTAATGCCAAATCACAGGTGAAATTATCATTATTATATCTACATGTAATTTGGTCCCCTCAGCTTACGTCACTCATTGTGAGTAACTTTGTTTTATGAAACAACGATGTGTCCAGATTGTAACAGCAGAAAGACAATTGAGGCACTGAGGCACTCTCATGCCACACAACATAAAATCATCTCTTGATACTATTCTTGTTTATCTGCATGTTTTGTTACAAAAACTCTGACATATGCTCTGCCTACATGTCTGTTGTTCTGTGTACGTCAGAAGGAATACTTTAACTTTTGCAAACAAGGGAATTTCAGTTGTTTATACCTTTAGGTTTGCTGGAATTTCAAAAATTGTTTGTTTTTTCTTGCCCCTGATAAAGATTTTAACTGGGAAATGC
>BRZM01002297.1:0-19218 GCA_033238685.1 Lates japonicus
AGAATAGTGCTGTTTGAATAAGAGGACACGAATACATTAACCTCCAAGGACAAGAGTCAGGAAATGCTGCACAATGACACCACAGGTCAACCATTTTTATCCTAAAGTGTCAAATATACTCACGAAATGGCAACAGGATGTGTCATATTAATACCAACTTTAAAAGTCTATGATTGATGGTGTCAGTGTATCGGCAGTGACATGCATGCACCCCTTTTGTGAACATGGGTTTGTACTTGTGTGTGTGTGTCTGCCTGTGTCTGCACCATATCTCTCTGTTTGTTTCTAAGATTAACATGCCCAGATTATGAGAGCTAAGGACTGTGATTGCAATCTATGCTCAACCTGAAACGCTTGTTAGCCTGTGGTGGACATAAACAAGAATGCTGTAACTTAAGCCACATCATTCACTGAAAAACAATGATGTCATTTCCCAGACCCAATTCTTTGGTTTTCTAGTAATTCTTTGCTTTCTCTCTCACCCCACTGGAGTCTCTGGATCTTGGTCTCTGGTCTCTTTGTGGTGGAGTTTAACATAGCAATGGCTGCTGGCACCAGCCAGCGCGGCCTCTGCTGGGTTTCCTGGTTTTCTTTTATACCTAATTGCTCACCACATATGTGACAAATGACGCCAGATGCCACAATGGAGAGAAATACAGCTCTCTCAGATTTATGAGCTCCAGAGAAACAGTTGGCCTTATTTATAGAAGCTTTTTTACTAGACCTGGCCCCAGGGAATGGAGAGTGACTGGACCGAGTGCCAATACAGACTGTGGCACGTGTGATCCATTAAGTAGACTGGGATAAATCAGTCAGGTGTGTGGAGCAGCAGGTTGTGCTACAGTGTGACTGTATTTGTGAGTGAGAATAGAGAGGAGAGGATAGAATTAAGAAAAGCTATGCATTTCAAAATCTCAAAATCAGAGCATGTTAACTAATACTGTGCATCAGTTACAATAACAATAGTATGGATTATTAGAGAAATATAATACATTTTGGAAGGGTCATCACTATGTCTCAACTAAAGTCCCCCAACACCTTTCTGATGAATTGGTGGGGCTGGGTCCCATTTCTTTAACTTAAACGATATTTACACCCACGTCATGCAATGATTGGCCAGTTGTGTAGAGGGGAGAAATAAGCAGGATTTGAACTTCTCTCACACAGTTACCTATGTCTGTCAAGGCTATGTCAGACTGACAGGTGAATGGATTTAATGAATAAACAGGGTTGGATGAAGGGACTATGAGGATCAATGAAGGCAGGGGACAGACAGACAGGCAGGCAGGTGAGTGAAGTTAGTGTAAGCATAGGAGAACAAATGATGATGTTGATGTTATTTTCTCCAGCAAGGATGTTATTTTTTCATGTGTGTGTTTGTTTATTTGACAGCAGCATTACGAAAAAAGTACTGAACAGTTTTGCACCAAACTTGGTGGAGGGATGGGACATGGGCCAGGGTAGAACCCATTAAATTTTAGTGCAGATAGGGTTAAAGGGATGAGGCCATGAATTTTTTTGCATTTTGCATTTTTTCTCACATTTTGGCATTAGAAGAGCTATGTACTCTACAGTTCATTATTCAACACAAATGATACACTACTCGCATCATTTGGTTTTGTGAGGACCCTCATTTACATATTGCTTTTCCGAGCACTTAACTCAAAATCATATCTTAACCTAAAAAACAGGCCTTAACTGTCAGTCTGTTCTTTTTAAGTAAGTAAAAAAGTAATAAGGAAATTGAGCAAATTGTCCTCACAATGCAGAAATATCATCACTACAGCTACACAAGCCCACACATCGCTCACACATGCATACATACAGCACAAACACACTCTTGTAACCCCTTAACATAAGTATCTGGGGCTACAGTATTTCTCCTGAATGCTCTGAAACCCATTGCGCTGGTTGGATCATCTCAGCCAACAAGCGGACAGCTTTATTGCTCCATGTGTCTATTATCTGTCCATTAGTGCTCCTTATTTCCCAGTTTTCTGTAAGTGTAGCCTGAAGTTAAGCTTCTTATTGTCTGGAAAAATTAGAGGGGAGCGCATGATCTCTGTTCACATACACTACACAACAAAAGATCAGATCAATGGTGCTGATTATAGCCCAGAGGCCGGTGAGGAGCCTCAGCCTGGTGTGGCATTTGAACTGCAAGGCGGTGCGTTTGATGCTGCTCCTCTGACTCCTCTATCCTGTCTCAGCTCCCTCAGGTATGCAGGCCAGGGGTTCTTGGCATCCACAGCTTGAGACTGCAGCCCAGATGAGCCCTACTTTACTGCATGTCTGCTGTGCTCTGCTCACAGGAAATTAGGGAGGGAAAGAGCAGGGCTTAAACTCAAGGACACAATTTGACCATTTTGATTTGAAGTTTACTGTACATGAACTCAGTTGACTGGGTTGTCTGTTAGAGTTGAAACAGAGGGGCGATGAAGTGTTGTAGTTACTGCGCTCATTTTCCACTTCATTGATGAAGCGATGACTTGTAGTACAGAAAATAAACACACTCAGCATCCCATTTTTCCCCTGAATGCTTAAAAAGTCTTGAATGAAACTCATAAATGTCACTGACAGGCTGCTGCATTTTCTGTTAAACAATGCTAGCAAATGTTTGAAAGTGTGTGTTCTGGGAACTATGTGTGGGTGGTGAGGGTCAGAAAGAGAAACAGATTACAAGCAGTGGTGCCAATTCCACTGGAGTGATAAAAGCCTTAATTTCAGTCCTAGATCACAGCACGGTAAATCGTCCCTCTCGGCCTGCAGCTCCTGCCAAACACTCTTCTCCTCTTCTTTCTTCTTCTCTGTCAGTGGTGTTTATAAATCATAAACTCAACACACAGGCAGAGAAGCAGGACTGTGGAGCTCTGTGGACACGTATCCATTGTGCTCCCTGTGCGCCTGCATGTGGAAGTAACAAATTTCACTCTCCTGAAAGTTCCTGAATGCAACAAAATGTCTTAAGATTAAGCTTTTTTTATGCCCAGAGATTGAAATAGTGCAGTGAAATGGCGTGTCTATTTCTTCAACCAACAATCTGTTTTTAGTTCTTTAGTCATACCATTGTGTGACATGTTTCTTGTTTAATGAGGATCAGAGCCTTTCCTATACCTTAATGATGATGGTATTTAGTGGCCAAAACTTAAACCAACATTAAAGTCCCTGTTTCATCCTCGCTATTGATGTTGCTGGAGTTGGCAAAGCCGTTAATGCAGCTGATTTATAATTTGAACTATTGGACATGCAGTGATAATACAGTATGCCTGGTGATCCTTAAAAGGGGAATCAGTGTTTCCTTCTCCTTTAATTAAACTTTCTTCTGAGTTTCCTTTTGTTCTTATTGAGGATGAATGAATTAGGGGTGGTGTTGGTTTCATTTATTGTTTAATAATGTGGTTGTCATGAAGCCCTTTGAAACTGCAACTTTGATGAAGGGCTGTACAAATAAATTGAGCTTGACATGGCTTAGATCATGGACACAAGTGTGAGAGGATTGCCAAAAGCAGATTTTCAGAATTCCTGTTGCAGCAAATGATGGTCTGTGTTGGCATTGGGATGGTATTTATTTGATCAGATGTGGGTTTTTTTTTTTACTCATTTCTTTTTCCCAGTCATGCTAGCAGCGTGGCTCTACAGATGACAATGGCAATAAGTCTGTTAGTCAGTTCACAACCAGATCTCAACAGCTGTCGGATGGATTGTCAGAGGATGACACTGAGGTTGGCATTTGTGGTTTATAAATGAAATGTGTTGACAACTATTGGATGGATCACAAGATTTGGTTCAGGCATTCATGCCCCCCTAATCCCATCTATTCATTTTGTGCACATGGACATGTACCTGCTATTTTTTATGATAGTGAACACAACTTTCAAATGTATGTATTAAAATTAAACATATTTTTTTAATTAGGCGCTACATACAATACATTGTGTCTGAAGTTTCTGTGAACCTTTTCTGTATTAAACCAGACCACAATCTTTCACTAACCTTAACCAAATGCTATGTGTGTCTAAACATAACCATAACTTGCAGTCATTACAAGCTGATATTGAAAAATGGACAGTTCCTGTCTGTGTAGGCTAAATGAGTCAATACATTAACCCTATAACGCCTAACGTATCATATTTGATACATGAGTTTTTCTCCACATGAGCAGTGTGATTTTTTTTTTCCCTGAAAAACCTGATGTATACAATCAGATACATGCAGTGCACAGACAATCCAACACGGTGTAGTAATTTACTCATTAGAGGGCCTTCCAGTGACAAATTGAAACTCATATATGGAAAATAATATTTAAAAATTTTTTTGTTGTTGTTGTTTTGTTTGTTCAGAGGGACCAATAAAGGCTCCAAGTTCAAAGAATTGGAATTTTCTGTCAATTATTTAATGGTTTAGGCTTTACAGGGTTAAATGTAGCAACTGTTCGACAAACTGCAAGTTGTGCAGTGGCATCACCATTAGGTCAAAAAATTGAAATTGTCCAGTGCTTGTGGTGGTTTATGACCAAATAGCTGTAAAACTGATGACATACCATCAGTGTCAGCTGTACTTTGTGTTTAGTGCTAAATAGCAAATGTTAGCATGCTAACACATCAAGGAAAGATGGTGAACATGGTAAACATTAGAACTGCATTAGCATACTGACATTAGCATTTAGCTCAAAGTACCAGTACAACCTCACTAGCATGTCTGCAGATTCTCAATCGTGTTAACTTTAAGTTTCCTATATCTTAACTTTGTGATACTCGTTGTGCTTCATTTTGCATCAAAGTCTGATTTTACCGCACCTATTTACTGACTGTGAAATATACCCAACTGAGACTGTAGTACAGCTCCTTTCAGTCTATTTTCAGTCTGCTCGTCAAGTGTTTCTGTCAATTCCGGAATTTGTTTCGATCACTCTTTTTTGGTTTTGACTGACACTCCAAAAGGCTTTTTCAGTTAAGTACTTTTTTACACAGACAGGTCGGAAGAAACCAGTTGGCACCAGTCATTGATTCTGTGGAAAAGTGAAAGCTTATTGTGACTCACTGTGCATGGTCTCATTGTGAAGGGTAGTTTTGGACCAAGTCCGAGTGTTTCAAAAGGGTGGTGACACCAGCACCGATCGCAAGTTAACACACTACAGAATCAGCTTAGAAATGGAGCCAAGTTGTGGCTGGAGGGCTACACTGGTCGGCCTCAAGAATTAAATTCCTCCACTATGATGGGGTGATGAAGGAGGAAGGAGTGGGGGAGTTGGTAGACATCTGACAAGGCAGGAATAAAGAGAAAGATTACCGTACTTTATGGGGTGGAGGAGCGGAAGGTTAGGAGTGAGAGCCGACAAGTTTTTCATACAGATGAGTGATATTTGAGGATATGGGCAGGGAAAGACAGTGATGGCTTTAGTAGTGTCAGTTTATGACCCTTTAAGTGTTGACCTCACGTGAACCATTAACAACCCCCCCAGTGAGTGTGGGAAAAACACACGGACACACACATCAATCTGCATGAATGAGGGCACGTACAAACACACATATATCATCACACACACTAGATTGTAGCTATAAGAGTGATGGGCTCATTCCTGTTGTTTTCACCACAAGACACAGGAAAGAGAACAAACACAAGAAAACAAGGCTGCTATTGTGTGCTCCAGCCTCTGGCCACAGATAAGGAAAGGATAACATGAGTTGTTATCAGTAGAGAATAACTAAAGCCTATTTATTTGATTGGTTTATTTCCTTTTTAGGGTGATAATACAATCTAAAGTGATATGAGAAACTTGAACTCACAGCAGTGCTGAGTTTTTTGTCATGACTTCTCATACTGTACTGTGGAAATAAAGAGGGGAAAAAAAACATTATGACCAAGACTTAGACTTCTTCCACCCCATCACACACAGCAAAAAAAAAAAAAAAAAAAATCCTAAACCCGTTGACCCTGAGTGGGCCAAATACTGTGGAACCCTGTTTCAAGTCTTTCCAAATAACAATAATCCTTCTTCATCATATGTGTCTATTTTGCTGTTGGAGAGGTTTCAGAGAGAGTGAAAAAAAAAAAAAACTGGTAAAGACCACGTCTCATACACATGGAGAAAGTTATGCCCGTTCACACACCCTGCAGTGGTATCATGAGACACATTGGCCTGGTGTGGTAGTCTCTCTGTGAAAACACACAACCTGTACCGTACATACCAGTCTGAGCGGTGGATACCGGCTGACTGAGATCCAATAATATTTAGCCATGCAGTATACTCTCACTCCAAGATTTGCTTTTGCTGTAACAATGAGGACTGTTTGACCTTTTTTTTTTGTTTAAGGCTTGTGATTAAAAATAATCAACAGTGGCTAATTGATTAATATTTTGATGGAACTGAGACCCACATTTATGTGTTTTTGGACTGCTTAAAGAAAGCGTAGGTCAAGAACAGTTTCTCACAGGGTAGAGTAAAATGGAAAAAAAAATATGAACAATGAGTTCATTCAGGAAACATTGCAAAGGAAGTGGGGGAGATTTTTTGACTCTGTAAGCATGACCCTTCTCTGTTTCCTTTTTTCTGTATCTATGAAAAAGGTTAAACAGGTGGAAGCTGACATCACTAAAATGAGCTATTCCACCCTTGTGTTCAAATCTTTTGCTGCATAAATAAAAGGTTAACACTGACTTCTGTGTTCAATAAATCTATGTTGAGTTGACACATTAATGACTATGACTTCACAGTTAAGTTTCTGCCACTCATCTAAGTTTATCGTTATTGTAGGGTTGGTAAAGTAAGAGCCACATACAGGGCAAGCCTTGTGCTGCAATAACGTAGCTTGTTTTCCTTCTGCCAGCTCTGGCTAAGCTTAAATGATGTGTGTACGTTCGTGCGTGAGTCCACGTGCGCCTGTTTATGTCCCCCCCCCCCTTCCCCATGTGCACAGTGCACATGTGCCTGTGTTTATGCTCACCCAGTGTGTGTGCATGCCCATCACTCCTTCAGCCTTCAGCTGGGCAAACCTGGAGGATTGCGTCACAGTCACAGAAAAGAGCGGTCCTGGCCAGTAAACTAGTCTTTAATTGCTTTGCAACTGAGAACACTTTGCTGAGGAAACAAGGGGCTCATTGTGAGTGCGTGTTCATCTCAACGCACCTCATTTTTTCTGCAGACCACTGACCCCCACCGGCTCTGCAGCATTTACAATAAAACACAAAGCCAGCAATTAAAGTACTAAGTGTTTGCATGCACGCTCACATGCAGATGCTCTTAACATGTGTGTCCGCACCTCTGTATGCTGATGTATTCGAACAGCAGGTCAGGCTGCTGTATGTTAATGGTGTGTAAGCACAGAGGAGTGATGTGATGTCAGTTTGCTTGCTCGGGGATGAAGTATGACATTGTGCTTCTGTGTTTCACTCTAAAAGAGCTGTGCATGATGAGGTATTAAAAATGAGTGCGATGGAAATGTGTGTGTGTGTGTGTGTGTGTGTGAGAGAGAGTCTCTCTCATGATAGATCTATGTTGGGTGGTGGTGGTGGTCTGGCTGTGATGTAAACCAGATGTGGACTGGATGCAGACTATCGTACCCATTGGAGGGAGAATGAAGCCTATGCGTGTGTGTACGTTGGTGCAAGCAGAGCGCCAGCATTGATTACAAATCCAATGTAATTTTGCATCGCACCAACCACATTTGGCAGAGCGTGGATTCTGTGCTAGCTAGAATGAGCTCATGCTTCGTACGACTGACCCATAAATCATACCGACTGCATACAGCCACCGCTATCACAGAGCTCAGTGGTTCAGAGTATACCGATATTATAACCGTCATTTAAAAGCCCGTGCTAGATAAACTATGTCAGTACACAGTGATTCTGTTTAACCTATAAACTTCCAGACCTACACATATTACATTTCAGCTGATGTAGAGATTAAGTTGAAAGAACGACCATGAGATTTATCATGAGATTTATTTTAAAACCACTTTTCCCAGCAAGGCCACCTGAGGAAAAACATCTTAAACACTAAATGCAATTTCATAACAAGGCGAGCTGTTAAGAGGCAAAATTCTTTGCAGAACTTCTGAATTAGGGAAAATCTAATCAACCTATCTAGCTCTGGACAGACTATGGGTTCATCTGTCGAACCATTTTGATAGCACAGGCATTAGTGTGTACAATGCCACAAGTGTACACGAGCACCACTCCAATTGCCAGTATCTTCAAACTGATGTATCCTGTCTTAATTATATTTTCAGAAAACACTGTTGGAAGAGAAAGAATAGACTCATTCAAGCGGTCAGATGGTTTTTAACTCATGAAAACAAAAAAGAACAAGGATGGCATGAACTGCGGTAGCTGTGAGCAAACTCACATGGAACATATTTATCATAATATGAATACAGAGTCTGTTTTAGTGTATGTACGGCTTTTATTTTGAGCTTATTCTCTGACATCATCTCTCCCCGCAAGAACATACTAGTAAATCTTTTCTGTGTGGGCTGGATGCTGTGTGGCCATTCTCCTGCTGGGCACCACTGTAGAGAGAATTAATATGACATACCAGCTACACAGCGGGTAATAATTAAGAACAGACAGCATCTTCTTATGACGTGTTATGCAGTGTTGATTATCAGCAGATAGGCAGTACATGGATATGTTTTTAAATTTAGCTGTGAAAACAAATGTATTAGAGCAGAAGTGTTACCTACATGAACAAGAACATCAGCAATTTAGATCTAATCATGACTTTGAGAGCAGGCTGTCACATGAGCACAATGTTTTTGAATTAAAATATTTGTCTCATTATTGTATGTGTGTGTGTGTGTGTGTGGAGAAAATTTGAATTTCTACATATGTGTGACACAGATGTTTCCTTGAAGTTTGTATTACAGGAAAATTATTATGTGAATGGGCTGTGTATTTACATCACTAAAGCCAAGATACAGTGTTACCCATTACTGGAGTCAGGAGTTGCACTGAGCCAATAACAACCCCACTCCCAAACAACACTATCCGTAAATACACTCATGATCAGTTCAGCTCATAAGTATAAATATTAGCATTCATATTTCACCACTTCAGAAATCAGCATGGAAGTATCACATTGCATCATAAGGCACCTGTCAAACAACATTCAAAAGAAAAATGACATCAGCTGCTACCAGCGACAGGCTAAGAATGAAAAGTGGCCTGAACTTCCAGCTCACAGCAGCAGCTCACTCTGCTTGATTCTCTGGTGCTCCAAATGGCCACTATGACAAATTAATTTACAATTAAAGCAAAATGCAAATAGCTGCTCATAAGAAGATGCAGCTGTCTGAAAAGAGCAGGATTTTACAGTCAGAAGGTCATCGCTCTGCTCACAGACTGACAAGAGAGCAACCAAGCCTCTGCAAAACATTCATAGCTGAGAAAACAGCCACAAGCCCTGCTGTACCAATATGATATATGAGTTTTTGTGAAGAATAAAACCCTGGGGAAGACCTGTCTTGGTCCCAAGTAGCAGACAACATTGACAGGAAAAATCTTCTTTTCTGTCATGGTGGTTGTGTTTTTGACTAACTGACTGATTCTGTGTGATGTGCACCCAATGAACAAAATCAGAGAATATAGACAGCAGCAGAGAGTATAGCACAAACTGAGCATAAATCAACCAAAGCATCCGAAGATGCAACATCCCAGCAGCCTATTAATTACAGGCATGTTGGACAATTTTGCACCTCGCTATTTAGGCCCAATGCCTTTGTTCAGCGAGGTAAAAAGTAAGATGGTGGAAGTTTGGGTCGCAGATGGCTATGTAGCATCTGTAACAACATTATGTTTTATATGCCAAATTTTAAAAATGTTTTTACATTTTTAAAAATGGCATTGAATGTTAAAAAACAAACAAGGATTCTTATATGGTGATATGGTTGGTGCAAAATTCAGTTCTAGTATTGTAATTTAGCAGGAAACACAGTGAGCCCTTCATTACAGTGCATTATATCTAGCACTTCTTTGCTACCCAGTGTCAGAAATTAAGTGTTAAGTGTTCAAACAAAGAGCTACAGATATCAGTAGACAAGGACCAGCTTTCTCATCTCTCCCTAATGAAACCTCCAGGAAGTTTATGGGTCATCTCAGGCTCACACTGAGACTCTGTGTCAGCAGCAACACTTGTCACATTCTCAGAGCCAAGATGCTGCTGCCACTGCAGTCTCAATGAGGTGCTTCTCTGTTCTCAGTCACATATGGCCCTCTCTCCCTCTCTCTCTTCCTCTGTGTGCCCCTATTCACCCTTTGCTCTTATTTGAAGACCTGGACAGACTGTAAACACTGGTGCATACCTGACATGGAGTGACAACGACACTGAGAGCTGCTTTGGGGCTTGTGTGGATGCAGAGAGAAGAGGAAAAAGTGACTGCTGTGCATTTGTGTGCACACATTTGCCGAAATGCCATTCCATTCCCACACCTACATCTTTATGAGTTCATATCCTCCTGGTCCTATTGTGGAAAAAGGAGCTGTTTCCATCATAGGAAGGCCCCTTTGACCCCTGTGAAAATCTTCTGTTGTTTGTCCCCCTTATTTGAGAGCCTGTAATGGTTCCATCCACAATGGCTGCTCTTTGGTGTGTTGTTCAAAAAGACCACACTCTAAAATAAGAAATGCAAGTGGTTTCCTAGAATAGGAGTTTACTCGAGATCTTCTTTTACAGATATCACAAAGATTTTTCTTTTCGGCTAAAATTAAACTTATGGCGTGCCTCATAAGTTCTTCTGACAGTGAGTTTCCTCTGAAGGAAATTTTTCTGTGCACTCCATGTGAAATCCTACCATCCCCAAACCAATACAGAATACTTCCTCTCACTTTGGTTGGAAACCACCAGTGGGTCTTTACTGCCCGCAGAGTGGAGAGAGTGGGTAATTTATCACCGTCCATCTTGAGCTGTTGTAGATGGAGGCCTGACTTTACTGCTGGTGTCACATGTTAACGAGCAGGTTTTATGGTGGAAGTGATGGAGGGTCACACCACCTAGGAATTAACACACCAAGTGCCTTAATTGCATGTAAATTTCTTTTAGTAGAAGTTGGGTGGTTTTGACATAAAATGCATTTAGTTTCACTTTTTCAAACACCTGAAGTGCCGTGCTCTTTGGCAGAAGCGCTAACATATCTTTGACATTTCAGAATGACTTTGTGTACACATGTGCACCAACTCTCTCACCTTAGGAATAGAAAAATAAATGACAGACATTCTCCTTGTCTTCATTTCTTTATGAAGTTTGGGCCGCTTCCCAAGTCACTACTGTAAGAAGGGATCAAGTGTCCTTCTCATTGCTAAGTAGCTGATGTCACTAAACTGGAATCCATCCATTTTCCCTGTTTCTCCCTCACTGTGTCTGTGCCCCGGTGTCTAAATCTAATAAAAGGGTGTCCTGTAAAAATCCTGCAGAAGACTGATAGCAGACGATGGGGATGGTTCATGGAGAGGTTAGGGCAATCAAACTAATTGAGTGGTGTCCTGTTTCGCTAAAGTGGATTCATTAACTTTGTCTCTCATCACTGCAGGACTGTATTCAGAGACTCCACATACTGAAGGCTCCCATCAGGCACTGGGAGAAAAAATGGACACAGGCTTTATGTCACTTGAAAAGGATACTAGACTCAGTTGTCAGTTTTATTAGGAACACCTAGATAAAACTCATGCAGTCTAATACAACAGTGCTGTAATAAATTCTCGCTAAATGAAAGTTATAATGTTCAGTGTTTGTTGAAACTGTGTTAAAGAGGTGTTGTGTTAACTGCCTAAGGCTGCAATTTGTGATGCTGTTGAACCGCATTATGTTGACAGGTGTTCCTATTATTGTTCCTATTATTTTGGCCACCCACATTCAAATCATTTAGAGACACACCTCTTTGTATAATGCAATACAAATCAAGAGCACCACAAATTGCAGCCTCCAAAATGATCATACCGCTGAATCGGCACCTCTTTAACACAGTTTTAACACTGCATTAGTTTTATCTAGGTGTTCCTTATAAACTGACAACTCAGTATATCCTCAGCCCAAACCAACCATATAAAGATAAGGAAATTGCACACTGTGTATAATATTTGTGGTCACTAATACCAACTTTAGAATTCAAAGCATTATACAAACCAGTGCTCAAGAGGCTGCAGATCTCTGCAGAAAAGGTGTACGAATTTCTTCTCAGATTTCCATTCAGGATAATATGGAATCAGTCAAGGGAGCAGATATGATACTATCTGAAATTACCTCACAGATGTACCAAAAAAGACATAAAGTCCAATGTTGGCAGAATGAACGCTCATTCCCACATAAAATGCAAGAAATGAAAAAAAAGAAGAGGAGAATAAATGGAACAAACCTAGACTCATGGGGCTTATAGCCAACAAAAAATAAGTTATGGTTCACTAATTAATAATTCAAGCAGAAATGTAATTTATCATTTTGTGACAATAAAAGGGCAATAAATAATGAGTGAAAGCCAACAAAAATCTCCCTTAATCTACCACAATATGCATGGTTTTCATCACTGGCTTACATAAATGCAGCACACAGCAACAAGTTGTATTATTACCAAATGTTAATTGCATTAGTGTCAGTTTTTATTTGGTCATTATTTGTTCGTCGACAAAGTGAATGCGATTCCATTAAATTATCGCAACCAACTTTATAGTAAGTGAAATTCATTGATATCACCGCTTTCCTTAACATCTGGACAGTGCTGGACACATCTGGTTAAAATTGTGCCAGTCATTTCTATGAAGAATGGTATTTCAGAGCAGAGCTGTCTGCCAGATAGACAGATTTAGAATACTTCTTTTCTTTCACTGTCTCCACTTTACAGGACAGTTTTCTGAGGCGACGGATGAATCTTCACAGAAAGCAGAACACTTCACACACCACAGATGTTTGAATGTATGCAGCAAAAACACACAAAACACACCTGCAAATAGGTAAACATGATTCCGCCACCACATATCAAGCAGGAATAAGTTTTAAGAATATAAAGAGCTATAACACCAAAAAAAAAAAAAAAGTTTGTTCATCCACTTATCAACTAGTACCATTTCTGTGGCTCTCTGAGAGCTCTTGGCCTATATTTGGGAACTCTTCCTTGTGTGAAGTGTCTTTGCATACCATGAAGCTGTGTGTTTTTCTTCACACTGACCTATAAATGAAGAGAGTAAATAGAGAAGGTAAAATGATGCATGGTCCACACACAGGTGAGAAGGACACTGCAAACCAACTATCCAAACAAAGAGGTCGGTCTAGACACCTTTTCCTGCAAATTCTGCCTTTCTGAGGGTTGCTTTAAAATCAGTCACACACTCTAGTCATGCTGCGCTACAAATCTGGTCACCGCCCTCTTAACATAAGAACTAAATAAAACAAATACGACTGTACAGCCGGTGGTTACTTAAGGTGTCCTCATACCAGAATTGAAATAATTTCAGCATTGTGGAGACGCCAGATTGGTGGTCCAATTTTCAGAATTTGCACAAGCTTTCCCTCTTCATATTCATTTTGCCACAAACAAATATGCACAATACCAAAGAAGTTGTTATGTCAACACGTTGTCCACACCATCTATTTTAAAACTATTGCAGATGCACAAATGAATTTCATTGTTACATTATGGTGTTGGCACTAACACTAGAAAAGCTGGCTTTTGGGAGCATGAAGAAGAAAGAAAGAAAAGAAAGAGGAATATTATTGTAACTATAATTTGCTTTTGTGATTTGTGTAAAAAATGAACATCCCAACTCCAAAATTCAATAGTTACCTTGTAATAAAAGTTTATAGAAATCTTTTATTGAGACACTGACCAAACTTCAAACACTGTCTTTTTAGGGAGGAATTGATTTGAGTAATTCCAAGAGCAAACCCAGCTGAAAGACACAGGAGGCAGTTGAGCATGAATTCAAGAACTACATGGAAGAAAGACATAAGCGAGGGGGTGTCAGGGTGTGGACTGCAACTGAAGCTGTGGCTGGGATTTTAATGAGTGACCGGTGAGGCAAGGAGGAGGTCTATTGTGTCCAGACCTGCAGCGTCTTTAGCCCGCTGCAGCCACGGCCAATGTTATTACGGGCACTGAATGAAAACGGGGCTGTGCTTTTGATGTACAGGCTGCTCCCAGAGCAGATGGAAAAGAAAAGGAGAGAGGGTAAAGAAATGAAATTGTTAAGCGATTAAAGACCCAAGAAAAATTTAGATTGTTGAGATTGATAGAGATGGGACAGAGGGATGATAAAAGAAGCAGAACATAGCAGAGCTTTGTTTGCTCTTCAGAATCTAATTTGAAGGTGTGTGTTTATATGTGTGTTTGTATTTATGTGTGTATGTGAGAGAGAAAGAGGTGAGTCACCAAATCATATTAGCAGCCCCCACCCCCCACCCCTGTGCAGCAGAGCAGCCAGGCTGGAGTTGGGTGATATGCAACATAGGCTGTCTGTCCGCCTGCCCTTCAGAGGCAGCAGAGCAGCAGCACGCTGCTTCTTTTCACACACACTTCCCTCACTCAGGTAGGTGCTGGAGGACTTGGAGGGCCGAGCCTATCAGCAGGTCTCACATGCTTGTGTGTGTGTGTGTGTGTGTGTGTGTATGGAGCTGAAACTTTCCCAGAGACACACTCACACGCCTCTCCCCTCCTTCTTCCTCTGTCCTGCGGCTCTCCTCTCTTTCTCCTCCCCCTCCTCCTGCACACCTTGTGTTGTTTTCCTTGCCCCCTTCCTCTCCTCCCTCTTCAGCCGCCCTACCAGTTTTCCCTCTGCTCTGGTCCTGCGCGCCAGAGTGTGGCTGGTGTGAGTGAAGGCGGACAGGGCAAGATGCTGCTGATGCCAGCTGTTTAGTTCATGTTCCCTTCAGGGCCCACCGAAGAAGACTTAGACTGCACGTGGTGGGGACCTTCAACACAACACCCCTGAGTGAACCCACAACTGTCACTTTTTCACCCTGTTTTCTTATTTCCAGTTGCATTTTTAAAAGACAAAACAATGAGGACCGTTGTATCAACCAGTTGCACAGTTCTTTCTCTTAGAGTGTTGCTATCTGTGGTGATGTAAAGGAAACTTTCTATGGAGGCCATGTCAACCTCTTTCTATGGAAACAGATACAACCTGTTCAAGGCTGGACTCAACCTCACCATTTACCAAACAGTTTTATGACCCGTCACAAGTAAGTGCTTTGTTTTGGACATGTCACAGGCGCTAATGCATTTTATTTCCTTCCCATGCTGTGTAGGGTGTTGAATTCAAAAAGCATTCTGGGGGCCAGTTGGAGTGTTTTCGCAAGCTGGACCCAATTTTATACTGTATTTCCTGAGAAAACACATGTCAGTGGCGGTTGCAGAAATATGGTTTTAGTTAGCATCAGCTTGGTAACAGATCCCTGAATTGGACTCTCTGTTTCTCTCTTACTATCAGCCCCTTCTGTGGTTCACACCTAAAACCATCTGTGGCTGGGGATAAACATTATACAGCAACAATGACATGCAGCGTTATGAAACAAAGCCGTCATTATGGTCTTTACGGCAAGAGAGATGGGGTGCTGAGTTGATGACAAGGGTATTGATCCGGCATTGCCAGTGTGTATTTGTGTGTATGCAGGGGTGGGGTGGTGGGGCTCATTAGAGTAAGATCTACAGTACAGCTGGGCACCCACTGCCAGAAGGGAGTGGTACAACTAATCTTCAATCAATACGACAGAATTCACTATTGAAACTTGTGTTTTCTTTTTTCTTAACTCTTCCAGTATCAAGGAGTGGTCTTCTTTCTATTTTTAATCAGTGATTTGTGATGTTTTGTAAATAGATTCTGGACTGATATTGTCAGGGACAGTAAACCACAGGAGCAGAGAGGAATAACAATCCCATACTATGCATCGATATATTTGAAAGTCACAAGCCGGAGATGAAACAGAGCCTTGTGGATATATTTTGCCTGATAGAGATGGCTCAGCAGGGTTTTTTTTCCCTCCCTTTCCCATCCTCTTTGCTTGGCTTCCTGAGAGCTGTTATGTCTGGACAGCTCCCAGCCACCTGCTGCTTCACTAAACTGCCACAGAAGACTGCTTGATCGCCCAGCCCCTGCTTTTTTTAGTCTGCTGTACCTGCCACCTCTGGGGAAAAAGACTCTCCAGAATCCTCAATCCAGAACACATTGCCCAGCCAGTCTTCACTCTTCAACTTTCTCACCTAGGGTCATTCATCCCTCTCCTTCGCTTTCCAGAAACAGCATAGATATGATAGACAGTGCATGTCATCATGCAATTGTCTATCTCAACCAAAATCACCACATTCAACCTTTCCTCACTTGTGATCATGTCAAGTAGTTACTTGAAAAACTGTAATCAGTTACTGAATTCAAATGATATTACTCGTTTGTCAAGGTGCCTTATACAACTACACAGCCACACTTCAGATATAGTAAATACTTAACACACATAGAAAAATGATACTTTGTGTGTTACAAGCAGCCAGCATGTGTTTTGGAAATATCACGACCATCACCAGCTAGTTTAATGTTAGCGTCATAGCATGCCAGGGAGTATCAAGTATGCCAGCAGTTCTTTTCCTCATCCTCATCCAGTACCCTCCAAAACCTTATGTCTTTACGCCCCATGCATGCTGCTGGCATGTGACAGTGGCATCTGTTTACTTTTTCACAGTGTCTAAAAAGGCTTATTTATATTCACGTTAATTTCGTCCTAGATACATTTGTGAGCCTGAATCCCAAGATGATCAATCAACTAGAGGTTATGATGGATCGCTCTATTCAAAAAGTGGCCGATCAAGAATGAGAGACGGTCAGTAACGCTGTTGCTGGTAGCTGGTGATGTTCCTCACATGTGTTTGCGAGGTCCAATTCATAGTGTTTATACAAGAGCTGCTGACCCAACTTTGGACACAGTAGTCCTTAGGACGGGTTGCGTCAGACCACCACTACAGATATATGAGCTCAGTTGTTGTCTGCCTGACTGGTCAGTGGAAATAGAGATTCTAAAATAACACACGCGCTATGACATGTGTGTGTTGGGGAGGGGTGAAAGTTTGTCTGAGTGTGCATATGTACATATGTATATACTTGTTATGTGTTTTTGTGAGGATTTTACCGTGTATGGCTTGTAAACGCTTCCATTGTTCCTTACTGGGACCAATTTGTCACATGGACAAAACACGTCGTTTTCGGGTGAGATATTTAAAAATTCTCAGCTGTTGGTGCAGCAAAGACTTCTTGTCTTCAAGTTGAATTATTATCTGTTTTGGCAGCAAAGCGTAGTGATTTGATTTCACAGTCATTCCTTTCATTCAATAAAACCACTTGCTGCTGTAAAAGAATACATAGCTCTGTAGTCACTGACTGTCACATTCAGAGTATCTTACAGTCCATTTTTGACATTATCAAGAGCAAATTATAAAATTTATTCTGTGCACCACATTTTACAACATAACTGCATACATCAGAAAGGAAAGAATAAACATAAAAAATATGTCTTGTATTTCGATAAGCATCTCTCACCAGGTTGCATTGTAACATATCGTTATAACACAAAAAGTATACCAACAGGTGAAACATAACTAAGAACCATACCCATTGCTGGGGAGTGGTGTTTTATAAATCAATTAGATTCAGCAGATGTCACATCTTCACTGATCAGATTAGAGACATGTCCGAGGGCTTTTTCTCGATGATGGCGGGACAGAGATCAAGGGAGTAAAAAGGTCAGTGAGTTGGTAGAGTGTTAGAGGTTGGGCTGCTGTTGTAAGTTTGTGTTGAGGTCCAGTGAGGACAACGAGCCAGTCTCCTACAGGTCACGCAGGCTGGGCAGTAAACCCCGCCCCCTACTAACACATATTTACACACAATCTCATTGCTTTCACTGACCTCTCTGTTATAAAAGTGTGATTTTTTTATGCATGTGGTTTTTATCATTGAGAGAGAAGGCTGATCTAAAGGTTAAGCTAAACTGCTAGCTGTAACGTCATATTTAGCTAACATACACATGAGAGTGGTATCAATAGTCCCATCAAACTCTCGGCAAGGACAATGCTACTGATCTCACTCCAAGGCATATACAGTATAGTGAGTCTAATAAATCTAACAGCACAGTTTGAAAACCATTTTATGTAAAAAATAAAATAAAAAAATCCAGAGAGCTATTCTTACCAAAGAAGATTATGTGCTTTGGGAAATGCCTGAGGATAAGTTATTGGTATGTTTTTTCACTTCTTACCGTATTCCCAGAGAAAAATACAACCATTTATAAAAAATAAAGCAGTAAAGTCAAATCAAGCTACTTATGACCTTGTGTGGCAATTTAATAACCAGAAGTTATCCATAATGAATTGGGGCCAACAAAAGGAATAATTAAAATGTCTATACCCACATGATTTTATTAAGGTAACTAGGATTAGAGGCCATTAGCCAAATTAAGCAGCACATGTAAAAGTAATGACTGCCTTAAGCTATAGTGTGTAACTGAGCTTTGGACCCTAAGGATCCCCTTGTCCTAGAGCTGGGAGTATCACATCTTCCTTTTAACCCTAATCAGTAGCCACCAGAGCAGCGCTAATCAACCTCCTGCACCGTGGGGCCTTCAAGACCCGCCAGTTGGCTAGAAATAGATTCATTAAAAGCATATATGGAAAGAGATGGGCCTGGAGGAGAGCTGTTAGCCCATAGACACGGCTGTTAAAGGTCCTATTAAAGACGCGGGTTTTCTATCTGCCTTCTCCAGTCATAACTATCAGAGGCAACAGCAGTGGGGCTGAGTTCAAACAGTCAGGGAACCCTGCAGGTGAGAGAGAATGGCACAATGATCAAGGTGAGCCATTTAGTTCCACAGTACAAAAACAAGCGAGTAATGGTTGGAGAAGTGGCAGGCTTAAGTGCTGAGGGAGGCTGGGGCATGATTAGGGCAACACAGAGAGGCTTCACGAAAAATAGAAAGTGGAAGAAAAGACAACATTAGAACCAGCAGAAGAGCAGAACTGGTATGCTTAGATAATTAAAGAGATTACCTGCAGTTTGCAGATTTTGAAGGGGAAGGAAAGGAAGGAAGGTTATGAGAAAAAAAAGTGGGGATGGTATGTGAGCTGTTTTGGTCCCAGCAGAGGGTGGAGGCTGAGTAGCAATATTTGGTTGAAAACGCCCATGAGAACTAGATAAATTTAAGCTTTTCCCCTGGGAGGCTGAGAAGCTGCTTAGGAACTGTAACGCTTATACTGGAAATAT
>BRZM01002297.1:89724-109604 GCA_033238685.1 Lates japonicus
AAAGAGTATCGCCGTTCAATGCTCTGCCAGCTCAGGACATAAATAAAGTTATTGGTCTCAGCCTCAGCCATGCATAATTAATCAGGCTGTGTTCCAGGGTCAGGTGGATTCAGGTGGGCCGCGGACCAGCTGAGCTGCTCGTGGTGCTGCTGCTGGATTAGCCAGTTCATTTGGGGTCTCAGGCCAGCCAAGTGACTGGGGTCAGGAACTAGGAGGGACCAGGACCTGGTGGTCTCCCTCTGGAGGCTCTGGTGGGCGTTAGGGGTGGGGGCTCCTCTATGATTCTGACCGGTAGGGTTTTGGGATCTTCTGCCCAGGGACTCAGCAAACAGAGGGGTCAGGGCCCTCTCTGTGGAGGCCTGGGAAGAAAAAGCAGTGGTCAGCTACACAATGTTAATAAAACTCAGGCTCGTCTGGTTCTCAGCCGGTCTGTCAAGTCTAGCCATGTTCCTTGTCAGTGGGCTGTCATGGGAGACAGTTCCTGGGAGGGTGCTGTCAGCTGCTGTGCTTGCCTGGAGGCCCCGTTCATGGGTCATAGGAAGTCAGGAATGGGATGATGGCAGTGGCTGGGTTTATCGACTGACGATTATCACGATCGCTTTCGCTGTTGGTTACGGGGATGGAGAACAGTCGATCCCAGCCAGGAAGGGTTCTTTTTCCATCAGGATACGGGTAAATACAAACGCCGGGTCACAAACAGCTGGCAAATTCATAATGACACAAAATCAATCAAATTAGCACAAGACTATCGAACTCAAAAGTCTCTCACTAGCAAACCAGGATGGGTGGGGTGGGTTAGACTTGGACAATTGTGCAGTGAGGGCCGTGGCGTGCAAAGTCAAGGTCAGCCAAGGGCGTCGTTTTTCGGATGAAGTCGGACTATGCAGGACAACCCTCATGGCTGTGGATGTACTGGACAACACCATCTCAGGAGCTATGTCTGTTCAGTGTCATGTGTCTGTGGGGTCAGTTAACCATCAGGGACCTCAGTGGCATAAAATGTGACTGGCAGCGGACGGATGGGCCAGGTGGGTGCTGGTGGTCCATTATGTGTTTATGTACATTTTATTTGGAGCCAGGGTTGGACCAGACACTGTGGTCACCTGACAGTCTGGAACCATATTCCAACATAGAAAAAGATGGGGAAGAAGAGATTGACCATTTTGGACAGTTCACTCACCATCTGACAATCATGACTGTTTAAATTATCAGAACACTGTTCTGTGGATGCTCTGATTAAAACCACCATGCAACAGTTCAGATGACCTCGCGTGCCAGGCTCACTGGTCCTCCTCGTGGGGTGGTGGAGGACGGGGTGGGAGGCTCCTCCTCCTGGCTGCGCAGGCAGTGGGGCCAGTGGCCTAGACCTCTGAGATAACCAAATGGGAATATGGGCTGGCAGACACTGTGAGGGACCACTGAGCATAGCCTCACAGTGGGAGGGAGTCCTCTGGTCAGGGTCATCTGAGGACCCAGCCAGCCGGGAGCCAGACAGTCTGGAGGTTATGGAATGTTGACAAGTGTTTGATAAACAGAACAAAGATCAGGAGAGGAGAGGAAGGAATGGGGAAGGAATGTGGGATAGATTAATTAAAAGAAAAATAAGGGGTTCGGAAGAGACAATATTCGGAGAAGCGGGAAGAGGATAAGGGAAGAGGGTTTAGATTGGAAGAAGTGACGATTGAAGATCCTGGTCGGAAGGAACAGCGTTCATGTCTCAGGAGCCATCATGGGCATTATTGTTCAGGGCTATCGGTCTCAAGGCTGACCCAGTCAGGGTTAGAAATGAGAACAACCTCAAAGTCTCCAAAATATAGAATATGGTTTCTTTTGCTTTGTATTTGTATTATACTTGGAGGAATCCTCTAGACAGGAGTGGTTTAGCAAACCATTTCCATACCATAAAATGTCAGTGCTGGAAGCGTTTCTACTTTGTCATCAATCAGAATAAACAACTATCAACAGACCTTATTAGACCCAAAACCACACAGGAACTGAGCATGCAGGAATAAACACAAAAGCGCATGCAACAGGTGCACAACACCCTCACACACTATGGGCAATACAGATGTATACATGTGCACAGAGTAGAGAGGAAAGATACAGTGCCATTGTGTTGCGTGTAGGTCAGTGGAGTGAATTCTTGTGCATGTGAGTGGTGACACATAACAGAGAAACAAACTTCCTTTAAGTGATGGAAGAAGACAGAAATAGCAGTGTAGCAACAACAACAAGATATACTGAAAATGGTGGAGCAATGTAGTGCACTGCACAATTCCACAACACTCCAACAAACACAACAGTAATTTTAACATGATTTGGCCTGTTATTTAAGTTATCTTCAGCATTGGGCTTCACAGAAAAGGAGACAGGGAACTTAGTATCAATAAGGAATGCACTTCCTAGACAGCTTGAGTTAGAACTGTGTGTGAGTTTGTGCATGTGTGTATGCGCACCAGCTTTGATGCCTGATACAGGCTGGTGAAGAAGGAAGTTTCGGATGATATAATGCTAAGTCTGACCAAATCTGATTAACATTCAAAACTGTTCTGGCCAAGAGACGAAATATAAACAAGTACAGCTAAGTATAGTTTGTGTGTATTTATAGACACCCTCTGAAGTCAATCGGTCTGCTCACTGTATAGAGCCAGGATGGGTGCTTTATAGGGGATGTGTGTGTATTTACCTGTTTGCTCTCAGACAGACTCATGGCACACTGACTCGGGCAAGGTAAAGTGTAACTATTAGGGCTGCTGCAAGGCAGTTCACCACATTGCTCTCCCATGGGCGTCAATGGGAAGCGGTAGGCCTGAACACACACATGTAACATTTGAGGTTTGATAACAACTAAGGCCACTGACACCCACTGGTTACCTAATGACAGTCAAAGCAGATTATAAATGATGCCAATTACTGTGTTGACCGCAGCTCTTCCTGCGCACTGCACAGCAGTGTGAGCAGAAACTTAAGTGAAGTGGTAACCATGCTGGGGCAACAATACACCTACACCTGCATGCCAGACTTAATTGAGGAGGAAGCAAACAGCCTGAAGTGAAGCACAAACCAAGAGCAAAACACAGAGAGGCATTCAAATTAACAGGACATATTGCATCTGCATTTTAAGAGAAAATAGTCTTTACTTAAGCAAAATAATGCAAAATGTGCTGAAAACTTTTATGCAAATATAACAGCCATACAAGTCCGCCAGTACCTATGAGTGAACAACACCAACAATTAATTAATCTTTATCAAAACCCTGACCTTCCCTTAGCCAAAGACAAAGGACAGTTTATCGGGCAAAGAACATGCAGCGCATAAGCTCTGATAATGGAAACTGAAATTACAAGGTTGCAGGTTTCACAATTGAGGGGCAAAGAGATACAGCTGGGCTGGAGCTGTGCAAGAGATCAGAGCCTCCAATGCCTCATGCGCTCTGTATGTATAGTTTATGTGCACAAATCGTATTGATTCTCACAGGGGACTAGTGTGTGCCTCTACAGAGTCATATTTTCCATATGTGCCATTGTGGAAGTGGGTGTGATTACAGCTAGGATGAAACCGCATACAGTGTTCCCACAAAAACCGAGATTATCCTCACGGAGGATTAGTGAAAAGGAGGTCACGCTAGAGGGGAAAAAATCTTGATCCCTCTGATGAAACACACAGAGTGCAACACATGCACATATACCATTCTATTGGTAGTGGACATTCAACATAACCTCAGACCACATCATTCTCTGAGATGAGACATCTAACATCAAGGTTTAGCCAGACAAATATTATACAAATGGCAGTGGACTGTTCAATTACACATTTATTAATAATGGAACATCGACATTGTAAGTGGTCACTATGTATTTCTGTTTAGGATTCTAACAGTTTCCAGCCCATGATCTTTTTTTTTTTTTGCAAATAGAAGCATGCTTTGATATAAAAGAGGACCAAATTCAAAAATTCCCCAAAACACCTGTGTTTTGTGCTGAGTAGTCTTTCCTGGTGTGGCGGGGGTTTGGACTGAACTTTGCTAATAACAGGGAGGAGGCTGTTCTCATCTGTAAACCTGTCCTCATCTGTAAGCCTGTTAACAACATCTGAACATCAAAGACACACTTGACCTAATTGTTCAATTAACATTTACAAATATATGCTTAAGCTTATGTAAAGAAGTTGAACATTTCATAAATTATATATTTCTTTCTTTCTTTCCTTAAGAGTTAGATGGAGGTCAATACCACTCTGATATCTGTCGTTACATATGAAGCTACAGCCAGCAGCCAATTAGCTGTTAACTAGGGTATGGTTTAGCAAAACAGTGCTATTGCTTTCTCCACTACTGGAGACAGTAAGTTGTGTAAATAAAGAATGAAGTTTGATGAACTAGCGTTTCTTCTAGACTAATAAGTAAACAGCTGTTAATGCTAACGTTGTGCAGCAAAGTCAAACTTACATATAGATCCTTTAATCCATAAAAGCACAGTTTAAAATTTGATGTAACATGTTAATTAGTGAGCTTCAGAGGGCTATTAGGTTGACTTGTGCCTCTGGACAGAGCCAGGGTGATTGTTCCCGCTGTTTCTGGTCTTTATGCTATGCTAAGATAACTGTCTGCCAGCTGTATCTTCGCATTTACCATACAGACATGGGAGAGGTACCAATCCTGTAAGTCCTAATTCAAGCATGTTTCCTTTTTTTTTTTTCCTGAAGATATCAGTGATACTGTACTCCCAAAATCTCATTGAGTATTTTAAAAGAACACCATGAGTGGTTACAACACAAAAAGTAAGAGTTGATTCACAACAGACACAAATAACATCCAGATGCAGACAAAGAGGCAAGCCATCACGTGAATAATGTAATGAATAATACTGGTGTTTGTATGTAATGTTCATTTCATTACCTCGGTCTGGTGAGTGTAGGAGTGTAGCAGAGGGGAGGAGGAGGCGGCTTGGTAATGGCCAAGGGTCTGCATGTTTGGATAAATTCATCGTGGACACTGATGGCCTGTCAGCATCTAACAAAGAAGAAACATAAAAAGCAAATTAATGGTATAGTATTGAAACAGAATTCAAGACAGAAAGGAGAAAGAGGCTGGAGACTTCACTGAAGGTTACTCCTAGTCTCTGATTCTGGTTAAGTCCAGATTAGATGTAAGAAAAAGAAACTACAAAATGTATTTGCTAAAAGGGAAAAAATATTAAAACATGAATTAGTGCTAGATGGGTCTTATTTCATCTAAGCAGAGAGTTAAAATGGTTTGAATGAATGATCCTGTGTCTTAGAATAAAACTTCAACTCACAAAATGGGCTGCTACATACAAATAAAACAACAAACACTAATGTATTCATTTGGCCTACATTTACACTAATACAAACTTACTGTACGATTAAAAGTGCACAAAGCTAGCCAGCTAACTGACACAGTGTATAATATTCATTGGGAGGTCATTCCGTATCTGCGGTAGAGACTGAAAGCACTCTGCATGTTAGCAGTCAGCAAAGGTCAGTGGATGAGAGGAAAGCCGACTCGACGAGAGGCTGCCTGGACCAGGAGAGGACAATGGCAGGAGAACAAGAGCGAGAGGAGGGAGATCCGGGAGCGAGGTAGAGGAGAGGGGAGGAAGAGAGTGAGTGTGGGGAGGTTGGTTGGGAATGAAGGAGAAGAGAGAGAGAGAGGGGAGGGAGAGGCAGAGGTGTGTGAGTCAGCAGTAACAACAGAGGGCAGCGGATCTGAAAAATATAAACATGGCAGAACAATACTGACACGGAGAGGCAGGCAGACATATTCACACAAGTGGCTGTCAGAATTTAGGGAGATGAGATATCAAAAGTATTCTGCAGACCTGAAAGCACTGAAGTAAATTCTCTCACCACCTGGGACACATATTTAATGCTTAACAAACTGCTGGCTGTAGAGTGTTGTGCAGGTGTGTGACGTGTTAAAATGCAGCCCGGTGCAGTGCAGTGTTCAGTGCCCTCCCACGACCAGTTGAGCTATTATCTGGTTCTGGCTCCTCTCAATGTCATCACATTCATGGTCTTAATCTTAAAACAACAGCCTTTGTCACAATAAACATAAAAATAAAAAAAAACACACTTCAAACAATAGTATTACACCAATAAATGCACAACACTGGAACATTTTGTCTGAATGGACACTTGAGGTGTGTTATGTTTAGTTTATAGCCATGGGGTGTGTTTGTATATACCAGTTGTACCAGTACTTGGCAGATAAAATCAAAATTCTAATTATGAAACACTCAAAATGAAAGCAAAACAACTCCAAGAATTTTAAAGCGCCAGGAAGTGAAGATATTTTCTAGGCTGCTGCAATGCCAAAAATCTTTGAAGTCAATTGGAAGTTCTTTCTGAATTACTCGTGCAATGTACATAAGAAACAGGTCTAGTGGGCTGGTCAGGTAACCTTTGTTGCACATCATGCCCCTCTTCACTTGCATCTCTGTCTTAATCTTTACTGTCACTATTGAAGAAAGGCAAAAAGGCAAAAGTCACGTTCCAAACTTCATTTATAAATGTAAGAAATTAGATTTACATATGCATAAAAGCCTGCGTGACCTAATTAGACAAGTAAAGCAATTCTCTAACTACTGAGCAGGAAATCTGCAACTCTTATATATATATGAACATGACTCCATTCAAAATTTCCCAATTTCCTTTTGTGTCTTTTGAGAATTATTCTTCCACCAAGACAACAGCTATGTTTTGCTTTCTTGCTTTGAAGTGTGTTAAAATTCAGCCGTGATAGTTGCCTCATGCTCTACTCACCTCATCTCTAACCATGATTTTTGGCCTTTGACAAGATTTGCATTTTATAGCTTCACTAACTTCCAAAGTCAAACCCACATTAAAAGCTTCTAAACAACCTGTCAGAAATCAACAGGTGACAACACAACACAGAAACTACTCCCCCACAGTCATGGTGTGACATGGCGTGTGAGTAAAAAGTGGAAATAGGTGTTCAGACAGGAGATAGCAGGAGAGTTCAAACTCCAACTGACTAAAGAAGGAAGGGGCACAGATCATGTAAATGGTTTACCACAAAAGAGATATTTATTAGTCAGTTTGTGAGGATAATATTAGCGTAAGATGATGCATGACAGTGTGAGAAAATTTTGCTGAACTCAGATCTTAGAGTGAGAAGTGTGCATGCATGTGTGTGTCTGTGTGTTTATATAAGGCGTGACTAGATGTGGATGCACAGGTGTGTACATAACACGTGCCAGTACCCTGTCTTCCTCCAGTTTCTGCCGTCGTTTCTCCTCCACGGCAGCCCGTCTCTTCTCCTCCTTTATCCTCTGATCCTCCAGCCTTCTCCTCCTCTCCTCCAGGTGCTTCTCATAGTGCTGCCTGGCTCGCTCCTCACGTGCCTGCCACTGGGCCTCCCTGACAGCTGAGGCATGATGTGTGCACATACACACAGGCACACACACACACACAAGTTAATAATGATTTGATGCATAAGTGTGTTCACATGTGCTCACACGCTAAAAAAAAGAAGAAGAAAGAAATCATACAACTGTACATAATCATATGCGCACACATGCCACATGGACACACACAGGCTTATAGCAGCAGTGTGATGGGTCAGCTGTAGATCATGTGACTAAGCTTTAGCTCTCAACACAAAGCAAATCCCTCAGCCCCTCAGCTGGGGCCAGAGGTATGACAACAAAAACATACAAACAGGCCACGACTCCCTAAAACCCGTCTGTCGCAGTATGTCACTCACACACATTCAAAACACCAGCCTCCCTAAAACCTGTCCCATGGCCTGACCCATTATGTAACGTGGGTGTCATGGCAACAGGGGGGTGCCAGGCTTTGGCCAAGACTTTATGTAACAACCAGAGAAACGAGCACTTCACCACAGCTACCAAGCTAATTCAGTCATGATATGTTGCAGGAAAGACAAAAAAGAAAGTGAGGGGTGCATTTAAAGCCCCTGTATACACTGATGTACAGTCTGCCGTCTGCCACACACACTCACTCACACACACGGTTAAAGAATACACACCATTCTGTTTCTCACGTTCCTCCCGGCGCTCACGGGCCAACCTCTGTCTCTCGTCAATCTTGTTGAAGAGCAATGAGTCTGTAGCACAAACAACAGTTAAACAGCAGAATGAACTTCTCTCTGGGTTTACAGACTGATGAAGACAGAACCAGTCCTGTGTTATATTTTGTTATAAGTTGCTTACCCGATTTGGGGACAGCATTGTTATTGGGGCTGTTGCTGTTGCAACCAGGGGTTGGCGTCTGGGTAGGAGTCACGGCGGGAGTGTAGGTCTGTCCGGAGCCCGAGGAGCTTGGACGGGTTGTTGAAGGCGCCGTGCCATCCTCCGATTTATACTGGAAGTAAGACGCTGCAAGGAAAGACAAAACAGGAAAGTGTCACTGGCGAAGTTTCCAGGACTCCTCCTCATGCATAATGTATCATCATTGACAGCTGCAATAAAAGTTTTACTACAATTAAAACTCATCCATTCAGCAACATTTGCATAGGATCTTTCCCCTGCAAGGATAGTGAGTCGATAGCAAACAGCTTCTTAAACTCAAATTAAAAAAGGATTTGCTCAACCAAATGTACAAGCAAACGTAATTCATCTAACAAACACAGCCTTGAATGCATCAAAAATCAATTTCCAGTGATCCACTAGCAGACCTGCTGGAGGGGTTCATCTACCAACTGTGCACCCACACAGCATTTTAGCCTATTCACCAGCACAGTACACAGTACTCAATAGCAGGGCCACCAGCATTGGGGGAACACCGGGTCAGTTGTCCTGGGTCCTAACTTAGGGCCTTGGGAGATCATGTTGTCCCGGGCATGAGTAAGACACACAGCGGGCCTGGTCAATAGTGAATTGTACATTACTTAAATACACCATAAAGTTATACTGTGTGTAAATAGTTAAAAGGATTCCTAATTTCTGGTATGAGGATAGTATTTCTTTCAATTATTTACTCTCTCTTGTATACAGCATCTTTTTACCTAGTAACTCTGTATGATTTGCACAAACGATTGCTGTATCAGTAACTATGACTGCATTTGCTAATTAGCTCAGGTAAACCAAGTATTACTTGTTTTGTTTTACCTCTGGTGCTAATTTGGGTGAAAATACTTTTGTTGGTGCATCTATTTAACAGAGCACAGTTTCTCCCTAACTACAGTCTGTTGTTCCCTATTTATGTGTTGTCATTAGGTCAAAGGGTATTACTACTAGTATTTGTGACCTAGACTTGAGAGTTGCCACAAGTACGTCATATAAAAGGGTCATCAGGGTGTGAATAGACACATAGTTAAGTAAGGTGCAAGCATAGACTGCATGTGTGTGTGCTATATCATATCAAAACATATGAAAGAGTTTAAAAACAGCATGCAAGGAAAAGAAGAGCTACACAAGACAAATTATGTGAATGAAAGAGATGGATTAAGAGGAGGCTGACAGGTTGTCTGCATTCTAGCTCTGCTGCATTTTCCAGCCCTGCAGTGTAACCTGACAGAAAACAAAATGGGAAACTTTATACACTGTACTTCCTGTATTGTCAAATGTTCCCAGTGTGTTGCCGTGTTTCCACTCAGCTCAGAGCTAGGGTATTGATTAATGGCGCTATCAGGCTTGGGGTGACTCAGCACTTTCAGGTCAGCCTCCTGGACAC
This sequence comes from Lates japonicus, assembly GCA_033238685.1. NCBI lineage: Eukaryota > Metazoa > Chordata > Actinopteri > Centropomidae > Lates > Lates japonicus. Next base: position 99,403 of record BRZM01002297.1, read on the forward strand.
AGACACACAGAGCTTAACTCTGGGCTTTTTGCAGGGAACAGATGGGCCTGTCTCAAATGTGCCAAAATGAAAACATGCACATGCCTCTGTGCTTTGAGGTGGAAGGCTGGCTTAATTAGTCAAGAACCCAAGGACAAAAACATTAGGGCCACAGTATTAAGATCATTTACTGACATGACTGTTTAATTAATCACACATTTTTACCATGCAGACATACATGAGGTGAAAAATAAAATCATGCAATATGCAGAGGCAGATGTGCAAAACAACCATTCAATACAAAACATATACTGCCCTTTTAAGTATGAGTGTGGTGAAGAGTGAGAGTGATTGGAGTCTCCACAGAGACTAATCTGTCCCAGAAAGTTGGAGACTAAATTAAATCGGTCCCCATGACCCAGACTAAACCGACAAACTAAAATAAACGGACTCTACCTGAAATAGCACAAGCCACACACCCACTTATTCTACGAGCAAATATTTGTGTTCCTCTTCCTTAAAATTAAAACGACAGGTTACTCATGTCAACTTAAGGGATCACTTACTAGCTTATTCCTGGCTTTCAAATGCACTTCATTACCTTCATCAGTGAATGGAGTTTGCACAGTTAAAGAGATGTTGCCACAAAGTCATGATGATAATTTTTGCTTATTTCTACACTTTCTGGTTTGTGATATTGCAGAAAACAACATAAATCTAAAATGTTGGTGCTGTCTCCACCGTAACACATTCAGATGTCTGTAACAGTAATTCACAAAGGACAGTGCTGGACAAAGTCTGTGAGGTCACAGCTGCAGCCGTCTATGGGACAGCTACAGAGGTGTGTACACAAGTATTAACAAGCCTATCCTGTCTCAGGTGCACGGGCCATGAAACTGGTTTCATAATGGCTATTGTTGTAACAGGAAAGGCTTGGCTGGGCCAGGTTACAATAATGTCTCGTCTGTGTATTCCTTCGGCCTAAAATCATTTTCCTCAAACAAAAGAGAGGAGGATAATGTCCCGCAGCCACACACTGAACTGGGAATTTGTGAATGGGCTTTAGATTAAGTACAATAAATGAGATGAAGTGAACTCTGAATAAGACGTCAAATGGCCATTAATCACAAAGACAAAACGGGGAGCTCATTATACACAGGTTTGACAACTTCTGGAGAGTGATGTAGTGGACTGTCTGACAGGCCGGGTGGGCAACTACACAATAAGCCAGTGGTGGCGGGCTAAGGGCTGAACCACTTTCCTTAATTTGACAGCTTGAATTGGAGCACTTCACTGAAGAGACCTGGGAATACTCAACCACACGAATAAGAAACAATTCCTGTCCTTAAAAAAGTCTGGCACAGGAACACAAAGACACAGAGGAGAACAAGAGGGAGACACATAATGAGAGGTTGAGAGGAAGAAAAAAACGAGATAATCACCAATTAATCAACACTATGATTAGAACACGTAGCACTGAAATGATTAATGATTGGATCAGTATAATCTATATACCTACTTCCACAGAGACTGGCTGTAAATGATTCTTGTGGGAAACTTGGGTCACTGCAGCAGGAAGCAGTAATATGATACATCAAGAAAAAAGTAGCAATGGAAACAGGTGTGTGTATTAAGCCTAAAAACAGTACAGTAGGTGTGGAAGATTAAAATGTGGCCCATATTCACATTACTCTAATATTTTACCTGTGCAATTTGAATACAGCCTGATATCCCCATATCAAAGTATTTGCACATATGACACATGCTGTATTCTGTGATAAACTGTAAAATGCAAGTTAAAGGATGTCAAATGATGCCATGTCAGAGGTGTGTTTTTGCATGTGTGTATGATACAAAACTCACCCTGTGCACACAGTCATCACTTCTGGATTCTTAAGGGCATACTGATGATGCTACGAGTATCAAACACTCACACATACCTACGCAGATATGCATGAACACATACTACATTACCAAACACGTGACAATGTACTGTAAACCTAAAATTTCCTGACATCACATCTCATTAACAACCCTACAGCTTCGTTCTGCACTGAACAAGTCTGAAAAGGGTTTAATTTGGCTTTGCCTCCAACTGAAGTCATTCTGTTTATAGAAGAGGTCAGCTGAGGTCAAAGGGCATCCTGTGGCTCAGAGTTGCAGATGAGGCTGTGTGCATATCATGACTTATGGTTAATGACGCTGCTGCAATCACTCCCATCTCTGCCCTGAATCCTGCGTGTATCCTGAACTGAGTGTATAAACTCGCATCGTAGTCACGCAGCAGGGAATAGGTACCTTTTCCCACTTCTACTGCCCTCTCATCTGTTCCTACATGTTTTCCAAAGGCAAAATGGCGGGGTTATGACCAAGGCTGCATATTGCACTGATCATTGCAGTGTGCACAGGGCGGCCAACTAAACGTATTCAAACATTTAACATAGACACGTTACCTCCCAATACACCATCACCTGCTTTGACTCAACAGTATAATGTGTTTGTTGTATTTCTAGTGCAGTTGTATCCTCCCACTGCATCTCACATGCTCATCCATCTGGTGTAGAGGTCATTAAACAAACAAACCTCAAATAGCAGCGAGTACATTTGCCGGTGCGCACTACGCAGCTGTTTTTACAGCCTTTGCAAACACACCAAAGTCAATTTAATTTGGTGTATTGTGCTAACTTCTGGTAATAAATGTCCACAAGTAAACCTCCAACTGCCTACCTCCATATTTCCAAAACTGCCAACCAAAAAATGGTGGAAACTACAAGCTTCGCAGAGCACAAGGTGCAACAGTATTGAAATACTGCAAATTTCTTTGAGGGAAAGAAAACAGACAAACTATAAAGCCTTTGACACAAGTTATGTTTTTCATGTTTGGTTCTACTCTGAGGCTAAATTGCAAATGAAGCAATGGCTTTAGGGTCATTTAGGGATGTTCAAATCCCTACTGGTTTAACAGTGTAGGACTTTAATCTTATTCTGTCATTTCAAACCCAGTGTGCTGGAGCGCAAAGCAAAAGCAAAACTATCCTGACACCTATTTATTAACGCTGTGTTGTACTCACGTTCATTGCCACCCTGTTAAATCAGTCTTGATTTATAAATGACATCTACAGAAGACCCCATGTCTCAGCACAAGTCATTACCTGGATTTTGTTTCATGATTCCAGGAGAGTCAATCCCAGGATGGGACCTGTTGAACCCCCTGGCTAGCCTCCCGCTCCAACTAGTCAAATCGGAGGGCCAGAATCAACGTTCCTACTTCCTGAAAACATCCTACACAGCATGAGATAAGCTCAAATCCAAAGTCCATGTTGCAGTGAGCGGTGGGGTGGTGGGTGAAAGAGCAAAAAGAAGAAATTCCAAACAACCCAAAAAGGGACCACCCGAAACGCGACTGTTTACCAGAGTAAAGGGGAAGAGCAGAGAGGGAGAGAGAAAGAGAGTGGTCAGTTGTAGTCGGTGTCACTGTTGTTGAGAGCCGGCTGAGTGTGAGACAGGTTGTGGCGACTTTCCAACCCCCATCCTTTTGTCCATGTGTGTGCGTGTATATGTGCATGTGTGTAAAAGAGACAGAGAGGGAGACATAGGGAGAGTGTGACTGTTTAATCTGGCCCTCCCTCCTTTCCTTTCTAGTGTGTGTGTGTGTGTATTCACGCTCCCACCCCAATCTATCTGCATTCACTGGCAGTCAGATTAAATGGTCAGAGTTGGCGATTAATGCTGTACTATCCCGGCCAGTGGGTAGCAAACTGCCTTCTTCATACTCCCACCTGCAGCTGGGAGGATTAGCCGCTGTAATGCCTGCTGGCCTTCAGCTCCAGCCAGTAGGGCCTCTCAGGCCTGGATATATGGAGTGCAGGAGGTGGCTTGCCACTTCATAGCACATTAGTACCATTAATTGCACTGCAGGTCCAGTTTCAGCTGGGTGGTGGGAGATCCTGGTGTCATCACTGAGCTTCCAGGTGATTGGTGAGCCATGAATAATTGAAACCGCTGTCATCAATAGTACATTTTTGCCTTTGTTTCTTCAAGACATTTTTGTTTCCTCGAGAAGTTGTCATATTAATAAAAACTTTGTTCAGCAGCCTGTCATTGATATTAGTTTTGAGTTTGCATTAAAACTGATTAGAGATGACAAATTCAGAGATTAAGGATTAAAGACTAAAAAGCACTTTTACTCAACCAATGTCACTCAAAACTCAGTCTAATTTATCCACCCAAAAATGTTTTTACACCTCTAACAGCACATAAAGCCCCATTAATTTGGTGAATACAGCACTTTTTTGATAAATTAAAAGGTAGGCTAGACAAAACAGATTTACACAGAATGAATAAGTGCAGATATACTGTGTGTTTGTTGACTATTTACCTATCTATCTATTCCATACATTGTACTCACAACTAGCATCCTCTAAGAAAAGACAAGGGTCTAACAACTTAGCTGATACTGCTGCTCACAATTATCTCTACATTCTCCTCCTTCTCTCTGTCTATTTCTGTTCTATTATTTATGGTTTAAGTGAGCTGTACACGTGTGCTTGTCCCATGAGGAAACTACAAAACCCTTAGCATGAGAATCATGTCTTCCACTACTAATGTAATTATTTAGAAATCAGACGAATGCATTGTGTTATCTTGTTCTTTATATATCATTTAGCTGGCGCAGACACAAATAATTTATTTATATGGAGTCAGGTCAGCTTTGCACAGAGCAAAACTTAAGCTGAACTCAGTGCTACTGTACGTAAGGATTAGGTTAAGGTAATATGGGTAAAAATCTTTGATATTTGATAAGCCCTCCTCTCTCCCTAGGTCAAAGACGTAAACTCTCCCTCATTCAATCTGTTATAAAAGCTAAACCTTCTAATATCACTAAACCCAAGCACTAAACCTGGAGTGACTCTAAATGCGTCACATTAAAGCCACTGTAAACTTCAGAGTACTGCTGACTACACAGCATTACTGCCTTACAGGATATTACTTTTTCCTTTTTCAGAGCAGCAGTGTGCTGCTGATTCAGAAGGAAACTGAAAAGTCCAAGAGTTTCAAAGTACTCTGTAATACTACACTACCCATAAAACACTGCCCAAAGCTTTTTCCACTTAGTTCCCTACTTAGTCTTCAGACCCTCATCCCAAGTCAGACAGAAACAAGTTCCTGAGACCACCTGCCGATGGAAATATGACACAAGAGGAAGGTATGAAATGAATGATTGAAAAAGTAAATGAATAAATAACAACACCAAAAACATACTGAAGCTCTGCAAGAGCTCAGCAAGAGAAGAGTTAAAAATGAATATGTTGCTACGACTGCAGACGCTCGCTGTCCTGTTGACTGACCGCTCTGCTTACGGATGCATTACAACCACATACACGTGCGAAGCGGACTGTACCTTCATTCTCATCTGTTACCCTTGTCTTGACACCTAATCTTGCCTTGTCAGCTGGTTTCTACACACACACACACACACACAACTGTGCTTCCTCATCAGATCTTGTCACACCTGTTTCTGTACATGGTTGAGCATAAGAGTTTTTTCTTCCTGCACCCCAAGCAGCACGCACACACAGACACATACACACACACTGAGGAACACAGCAATGTAATACACACAAATACAAACACACACTTGCTCTCTTAATGCTCACAATTTCAGAGATTAGCTTAAATAGTTCTGCTGTGACTTCCAGAGATTGGTTAAACATCTCTGCCCAGCAGCCTTCTGTCCCCAGATAATAATGCCCTCAACAGAAACCACACACACACACACACACACACAATTTGATAGTTTTTAACATAACAAAGTACCCAAGGATACAAATCATTGTGCTCTAATTTCACTTCTCTTCTTCCATACCTTTTTCTTCCTCCGCAAGTATTTCGTTTCATCCTCCTCTCCTCACAGTGGCGGTGGTAGCCGGGATGAAAGTTGCGGGCTGCCCCCTCTCTCAGCTTCCACTTCCCGCAGCATTCCACCTGCACCTCCGTCTCCGTCCTTACCTCTCTGGCACGCCTCTGCCCTGTTGCTACAACCCCGAGCCCCTGGAAGAACTCATACCCAAAGCACCTGCCCATCCACCCCCGCAGCGGTGGGTGAGGGCAGGTCAGCGGTGGACCCCAGAGGATGGTGGAAGACGGGTTCACCCCTAAAAACCTACCTCTCCTCTGAAGACGTGGATAGTTGACTGCTAATAGCTAATGCTAAAAGCTAATTTCCTCTGGCTGCACATTACAGCTCTGAGACAGCCGGAAAAAGACGAGAGAGGAAAAGAGAGGGGGGAGGATAAAACAAAAAGAGTAGGAGGGATGGAGGAAGAAAATGTGGTAGATGAGAGAAAAAGAAGAAAGGTAAAGATGGTGATTAGAGAATAAAGTACAGGATGATGCGGAGGAGAGGACAAACAGAATACATTATGTTATATCCATCCTGCCAGCGAGACATAAAAAATGGTGGGCATAGAGAGAAGAGTGAGAGGATATTCGAAGATGAGCTCTTGTAGTCTGGCTTAGAAAGAAGACTAATCCATTAAGATCACTCACATGAGAGCTGAGAGGGATTGCACCTCCTCTTGACCTCACTTCCCTCAAGAGATGTTGCCAAGCTGTTGCTGATGCTGCTGCTACACTACTGCCAAACCCCGCCCCCTTCTCCCTCCTCGACTCTCTCTTGCTAGGCCTATTCTGTAAATGCAAACTTGTCAGAAGAATCACATCACACAGGCACAGGCTGTACAGTACACATGTACACACACACACACACACAACACACTTGGGCAACAAATACATGGGTAACAGAGGGCGGCAGAGTTGTTAAAATATTCAGTAGAATCCAGCAGGAAGGCAGAGCCGGCATCACCAGTAAAGGGTTTCCTAACAGAGCACATGGGTCACCATGGGAGAGGAAGGAGAGTGGAGGATATACATTGAATGTAATGTACACACACACACATACACACACACAAACACAGCTAGAGATTTATGCCTATGTATACACCAATCCAAACATTGCAGTACTGGAGCAGTATCAGTAAAAGAGGCGTGTTCACAGATATGGTATATGTCCTTGCCTCTATTCCTTCGCTTGAAGAGCTATCATCTATTTGATACACCATGGCCATATAGTACAGACTGGTCTTACAGGACATGATGACACAAATGTAGAGGCAGAAACTGTATTTACAGTTACAGTTACACAAAATACCAACCATTCTATTCTCACCATCTGCTTTCTGTGTTTTATAGATGTTAAATTGATCTCTGGGCTTTTGGACTGACCAAACAAGAAGAGACGAGATGTCAAACTGCTTGCATATATTTTCTGTTATCTTTAAATAAAGGGGCTAAAGACTCGGCTACAGACAAAAACAGGCAGGTACATGAAGGAGAAATAAACAAGTAACCAATAACAACAGAGAGGTCATACATTATTGAGGCCTGTTCGGTAACAATGCAAACACCAGCCTGAACAACCTTCATTTGTGGTGTGTGTGTTGCACACACTTATTCTCAGATTCACTAAAAGCAACATACACAGAGATTAAATAACTGAATATGACAGCTTGAAATCTAAAGCCACTTTAGAGAATGGCTCAAACATCAAGGCGACAAATGATTACAGACAAAACTCTGATATGTTGGCTCAAACACACACGCGAGTGCAATTCTTCTTGTAGTTGGCCTTACATTTACAAACTTTTGCAAAGGGAACATGCCCACGAGTAGTCTGGGCGTGAAGTGATGTCAAGCACGCACTCACCGCTGCAACTTTTGCAGACATATTTAATGTATAAGAATTCAGGCAAGACTTGCTGCCTTGTGTCCTTAGAGCATGCCGTATAAACACATATGAAAGAGCAATCCGATTTTGTCCCTGCAGGATAGAGTAACTTACACTTAGACTTTTTAATCGATAGGCTACACCCTCTCACACCCATTGAATGTGCGTGTGTATGAGAGACACGGACATGGTAAATAAATAGTATATATGTGTTTACTATTAAGATGGAATTTACAGATAAACAGTTATTTTTTGTCAATTTGCCCACTCAGGTAAAAAGGTGATTGTCTTTCATGTGAATAAACAGGGGCTGTGAATGCAGATCTGCTCCAGATAAATTAAGACAGTTAACAATAGGTTAGTGAAAAGCTTTGTTGTGTGTTGGGTTTTAGTATTTAGAAGTACCTGGACATTTTATCTTTACTTGTTTATTTGACAAACATAATGAAGATACATATTACACCTAACATACAGCAGCTCAAACCTAATTTCATCTGTAATTTCCCAGCTCTCACTGGACATGAAGTTTCAACACAGTATAAAATTAGAAGACACATTACAAGAAAATGGCCTAGTATTAACATTTGCTTTAGATGAACATTGGCTTTGTAGAGACACTCCACACAGAAAAACTTATGACCACCTATGATACAGTGGACAAGATGACCAAAACAACAGACATGTCACCACCACTGCCATGCAGACATCGCTGAAGCAAACCAGTACAGTCAAGAAAGCTGCTGCACCTCTCCCACTACAGTGTAGCCTCCCAGACTATGAGACATCGTGGAGGTACCACAGAAAAAGGGGCTGTAGAGAGCACAGTTTTCTCACCAGCTAGCATGTGTGACGTAATACCAGAGGCAACAATAGGACAGCTAATAATAGACACCTGAGGCTTGTAGAGAGAAAACCTTACATCACATACAGGTAAACCTGATGAAGAAAATAACGGCCAGGGGCCAAAATATATTGGCAGAATGAGTTTATTACATGTGATGAACAGAAGAAAGATCTTGATTGAAGGGAGAACAGAGGAAAACTGTGATATTTGTGTCAAAATGTTAGCAATAAACCAGCTAGGTTAATTGTCAAAGGTAGGAAAGAGATATTAAAACTTGTTTTGCCCCAAAGTAAGAGCAAGTCTTATAGGTGTCTGCAACTTGGCAGCCATTCTGGCAAGGCCTCTGGCAGTTATTATTTCAGGTTAACAGGATCAAGCTCATATCTAAAATTAATGGGGAGAGTCATTAACAAGATTTTCACTGTCACCGGATATAAAATGCATATAAAGAATCACTGAACTGTTGTGAACCTCAATCATTATATTAGTACGCAAAGCGACTGGTTTGACACGCTTCCTGTCGTGTTATAAAGGATTGGCTTAGTGGGATTGCGGTGTCAGCACACATCTTGGATTCTTTAAGGGTTAGGATTCTGTATGACTCTGGATGAGAGAAGACAAGAGGCATTTTTGTGCAGGCATATTGTAGGGCACCCAGATGTCACAAGATCCTGTAGGATACAGTGATCACAACATTACAGCCAGACTCACTGTGGCTTCAGAGGTGCAGTGGATTGTGCATCTTGAAAGAGCCTCGCAGCAGCATGGGAACAGGGATGTAAATAATGATGAAAGACGTTGTTAATAAGCCAGAGCAGAACTGTAAAAGCTTGAAAGCACAGAGTTATAGAAAATGTATATAAGACTTACAGGCGTGATTTCGTATATTCATGGGGAAAACTAGAAGGATGATGGTGGTGGGAAGAGGGAGTGCCAAATAGAGACTTAGGATAAAGCTGCAATGGTAGTGTTAATATGTTGAGTCTCAACGGTGAGACCAATGCCAGCACCGGAAATGCTGTAAGGTCAAGGCAATGGGATCTTACCATTTTGAGTTAGAATACTCTTTCCTACCTAATGGGTATACAAACACATCCTGACAAAGACTTGACTCACATCTCAAATCCCACAACTAGTCTGTTTTGCAAACATTAACTGAGGTCAATCATCCTGATCGACTAACCAAACATGCCAAACTAAAGAACAAGCAATACTTTTACTTAGAGGGCTATCAAATTACCATGCAGAATTAAAATCTGAATTAAGGGCTTGGCTCACATCTTGACCGCCATACAAAAGTATTAATATGAGTATTGAAATGAACACACAAAGTCAGTAGTTTAAAGCTGCACTTGTAAAATTTCTTACATAATTTAACCATCAAAAGCAATAGAGAATGACAGAGAATCAGTGGCACATACAAGTTTGTGTGTTTATTACTATGGTAAAGAAGGTGGCATTGCCGGCGGACACACACAATCCTGGATTAACATTAAGTGTTTTATCAGCCCCTCACCATACAGATGGTTAAGAGGTCATCAGCTTGAGCAGACACTCAGTACTGCATTACATAGGAAACATACATGCTTTTGC